>AWUE01013159.1:0-16543 GCA_001974825.2 Corchorus olitorius
GTGTTGTAACTTGCAAACCATTTATGTGAACTCATAAAGATAAAGAGAAACTAGGGTTCTTTTGTTTCTCCTTTGTAATGCTATTTAGTATTCAACATGATTATAATGAAAAGCGTGGGAATTAATTTCCTTTCCTAATATTCATGATTCCTCGTTTCTGATAGTACCTGCAAATTCAACTTCTAATAACCACAGCAACTTCACCATTAAGGATGATAATTTTGCTGTGTTTCAGCTACTTGCACATTCTGCGGATTCAGAAATCTTTCTGATTAACAAATTGTATACTTGCAGCAGAAGTCCCACGTGTTCTACATATACAATCAAGTGGCAACAACTCCACATATACAAATCATTGAAATTTTGAATATTGAATATTTGCTTATATTAATTCTCAATTACAGAACTTGAAAAAATTCAATGAACTACTGTTGCTTGAGGACGAGTCTCTCATCAGTCTCTTCAGTCCATTCAGCACCAGGCTCACTCCAAGACCTGGGTCTAACTCCAAATTTGAAAAACACAAACATCTCCAATGCCTCAAAAACCCTGTTTTTGTCCAAAAATTCATTGCAAACTCCACTGACTATGCAGTAGTTACTGTTATAGGGTGGCCTATGGTGAGCCGAATGTTGCGACCGCGAGACAAGGACACCGGCATCTTGCAGCGCCACCACCAACGGCGGAAGCTTGCTCTTGGTGCCGTGAGACCAAGCATGAAATTGTTGGCTAAACATGATGCACCCGGCACAAGCCGTAACAAATCCTTGAACAACAGGGTCATTGCAAAGAATGTCTATAGGAAGCACAGCGAAAGTAACGCTAGCTACGAGCCAATGCATGTAAATTGTTAGCAAATTGGCGCCTAGTGATAGTCCAGGGCCATTTGTGGTGCCCTTGGAATCCTTCAATTTGTGAACCAAAAATTGGAGTTGATGCATCGCCATAATTGTCAATACCCCAATGGTATACACCTGACAAAAGGTCAGCTAAAACGTACCCAACATAGCCTGCTACAATGGGTTCAAGCCACATATGTGAATCGGCTGCACCCGTTATGGCCTTGGCTAGGGAAATAAGCAGAGTGGTGCAGCCACTTGCCACCCAGGCCCGGTGAGACCATGTTGATTGCAAAGTTGGGTCATTTGGCAAGGGAGGGCCAGAGTTGGATATAATATTATTGGGTGTGACCAGGTCCGGACTACACGAGCCTAGGCTCGATGACTAGCTGGTTCTGGCTGGACCTAGACTTGGTTGTGGTGGCTGAACATGTCACACGAGCAATGGGACACAGGCGCGGGCAGCTTGGAACATAGGTTAGAGACCTTAAAGAGTTGTGTTGAGGCGAGAGAGACATTAAAGGGATTCTTCCTAACCGTAGCTAAAAGAAGAGGTAAGAGTTTGGTGTAATGAAAGGGCAATATTTGTAGATCCTGAGAGCTAGCTATTGGCAAAGTGGAGATTGTGTGCCATAGAATCAATGTTGTGGTGAGGATTGGGATGTCGTGGGGTTATGAAAGTCGCTAGTGTCTTTCTCCTAAACTTGTGCTCATTATTTGTTTCAAATTGCCTTGCCCTTGAAATTGAATCTCTGTCACACATTAAATCTGTTGATAATGGGTTACAAGAAACTCTAGAAGCAACCTTAATTACAATTCTCTTCAATAAAAGCAAAATTTGTTTTAAGATTTTGGTTTTTAATTAAGATTAAACAAAAGCATGATTATTCTTCTTTTCTGGTTCCTAAATGCTAAATCCTAGATTATTTAACTATTAATCAAAAAGAGAGGAAAATGTTGAAAGTGGTCCATTTCATCAATTTCTTGGGCAGTCAATTATTTGTAGCCATATGATTGGTTCAAAAGAGAGGGCGTGTGGATGAAATTTGAGCTAAGGCTTTCTTTGGACAATTCGAAAGGAGATATATATATTAATTGCTGCCATTCTCAAGTAAAGTCTAGAGAAAAAGAGTAATAATAAGTGGACTAATTAGACATTTGAGCTACGACAACCAAAATTTGGGTTTTTATTTTCATGGGCGAGGGAAGGGATGCAATAGTTTAAGGTTTCGTATGAAGAAATGATAATTCAGCCTTTTTTTGTCTGGAAAGAACTTCAATTGAAGCCCCCAACTTCCAGGCAAAGAATGCAAGCAAAAGATAGATGAGAAGAATATCCAAGTCCTCAAGCATTTTCATACGTAAGATGCCAACGTTAGAAGAAAAAGAAATTAACAAAATTATATAATTAATATATATTTATAGTGTATGAATTCATACTATTGATATTTTGCATATAAACTTGTGTCATCAAATTAATGAATGAAACTATAAAATATAGTACTAGATTTAGACTAAAATTTTCTCAAAAAAAAAAATAAATAAAGATTTAGACTAAACATAGAGAGAAACTGTGATAAGTATGATATATATATTAGGTATTTGAATTGACTATCTATCTTTTTGCCTCAATTTTTAAGCTAATTTCTTAAATAGTAGTTCCTTCCAAGGATCTTCTATCTTATTACTATTTCTGTGTATATGTATGTTTATTGACAACAAAGAAGTGTAGTCTTGCAATTAATAAATTGGGTAAATGGAGTCAAAAAGCCAGAAGTTTCCTCTTATTTCATGGGTTGTTTATCCAAATTCAAGACTTTAAATCATTTAGCTCTTTCCAAATGTCATTGCAACATCACCATTTTTTTTAAACAAAAAAAAGGGAATTTGATGGTATGAAAATAATATGATTTATATATGTTTTAACTAAAGAGTTGATTAACAAAAACTCTTTACGAGTATTTTCTTAAGATGACTCCAAAGTATTTGACTTTGTTCAATTGTTCCCATGCAAAGAAATCTGTTTTATAGTTTTTTTTAAATGGTAGTAGTATAATGAAAATGAAGACCCATCGTCGATCCACAATTTTGTTGGCCCATGCCACTTTTTTATTCTTTTATGGTTATGGCATGGCCCACGACAATTTTAGAGGCCCTTTATGGTTATGACCGATTGGTGAAGTGGCCCGGCTATCCACCCTTCATATAGTTAGAAGTTAGATTAGATTAGATGTAGAGTAAGGATAAGGATAATAATAATATTTAAGGTAAGATATATTTTAAACGGTAACGTTTAGTCTATCAAACCCTTTCTCTTATCCCTTACCTCAAAACCCTAGCCCCGCCCATTTTCATCAAACCCTCTTTCTTATTTGACTCCTTTTATCAAACCCATTTTCTCCGATTTGAGTCCCATTTTCTCCAATTTGAGCCATTTTTATCAAACCCTTCTTCTCCGATGTCACAGCAACGCAACGACTCGGATCTTGATCTTACGCAAGGCTATCGATGGCGGTGGTGGATGACGCTATTGCTGCCTTTGCTTCTTCCTTAAAGGAAAATTCTTTCATCTTGTTTCCGTATTTCCGATCAGGAAACTTTTTATATTATCCTAAGTTTGTTTCACTGGAGTTATGGACGAAGGAAATGCACGGCTTCTTCAAGGAGAAGAACAAGAATGATGCTAACGCTAGAGGATGGTGGTTATTTATTGAACCCCACTTCAAAAAAATCTTCAAGTGAGTGTATATTTTATTCTATCCTCCCTAAATTTTATTCTATCTTCTCTAATCCTACCTTATTCTCCTTAGTCTAACCCAACCCTAATATTCACAGTGACTACTTCGAAGGAGTATGGGTATCGGTGGATGAAAGATATGCTGTGGACGGATATTGCGTTAGAAAGTGCGTTAGAGATGATGGAATATCTTTTATTGGTGTCCTTAAGCCAACACCCTATCGATCTCCGACCTCGTCCTATGACTTCAGCTCAAACCTATTCGACAACCTTGATAGGCTTCCGAAAAGCGATCATTCTCGTCATGACCGCTGCCGGAACCTATTCCAATCAGGAATTGATTGATGGGGCATTCACTGACAAGTTTGAAAGTGTTAAGTTGGGTAAGTTTTTGGTCGAATTTGGCATATTAGAGCACGGTGAGTACAAGGAACTCTATCACAGCTCCTAAAGGAGGAGGAGGAGGAGGAGGAGGAGGAGGAGTATATGTAGTTAGAAGTTAGATTTGATTAGATGTAGAGTAAGGATAAGGATAATAATAATATTTAAGGTAGGATATATTTTAAACGGTGACGTTTAGTCTATCAAACCCTTTCTCTTATCCCTTACCTCAAAACCCTAGCCGCCGCCCATTTTCATCAAACCCTCTTTCTTACCTGACCCCTTTTATCAAACCCATTTTCTCCGATTTGAGCCCCATTTTCTCCGATTTGAGCCCTTTTTATCAAACCCTTCTTCTCCGATGTCCCAGCAACGCAACGACTAGGATCTTGATCTTACGCAAGTGCTATCGATGGAGGTGGTGGATGACGCTATTGCTGCCTTTGCCTCTTCCTTAAAGGAAAATTCTTTCATCTTGTTTCCGTAATTCCGATCAGGAAACTGTTTATATTACCCTAAGTTTATTTCACTGGAGTTATGGACGAAGGAAATGCACGGCTTCTTCAAGGAGAAGAACAAGAATGATGCTAACGCTAGAGGATGGTGGTTATTTATTGAACCCCACTTCAAAAAAATCTTCAAGTGAGTGTATATTTTATTCTATCTTCTCTAATCCTACCTTATTCTCCTTAGTCTAACCAAACCCTAATATTCACAGGGACTACTCCGAAGGAGTGTGGGTATCGGTGGATGAAAGATATGCTGTGGTCGGATATTGCGTTAGAAAATGCGTTAGATATGATGGAATATCTTTTATTGGTGTCCTTAAGCCAACACCCTATCGATCTCCGACCTCGTCCTATGACTTCAGCTCAAACCTGTTCGACAAGCTTGATAGGCTTCCGAAAAGCGATCATTCTCGTCAGGACCGCTGCCGGAACCTATTCCAATCAGGAATTGATTGATGGGGCATTCACTGACAAATTTGAAAGTGTTAAGTTGGGTAAGTTTTTGGTCGAATTTGGCATATTAGAGCACGTTGAGTACAAGGAACTCTACCTCCTCTATAGAAAATTAAACAATGATACATTGATTCTTCTTTGTAATAGTGAAGCAAGTATTGGTATTTTGTCGGACAAAGAAGATATTAAAGAAGGCTGGGGAGAAGGGTAGGGGGGGCTCCTGTTGGAGCGTCTACTTTTTGTGAAGGAGAAAGGGGAGGGGCTCCTATCACAGCTCCTAAAGGAGGAGGAGGAGGAGGAGTATATGTAGTTAGAAGTTAGATTAGATTAGATGTAGAGTAAGGATAAGGATAATAATAATATTTAAGGTAAGATATATTTTAAACGGTGACGTTTAGTCTTTCAAACCCTTTCTCTTATCCCTTACCTCAAAACCCTAGCCGCCGCCCATTTTCATCAAACCCTCTTTCTTACCTGACCCTTTTTATCAAACCCATTTTCTCCGATTTGAGCCCCATTTTCTCCGGTTTGAGCCCTTTTTATCAAACCCTTCTTCTCCGATGTCCCAGCAACGCAACGACTCGGATCTTGATCTTACTCAAGTGCTATGGATGGCGGTGGTGGATGACGCTATTGCTGCCTTTGCCTCTTCCTTAAAGGAAAATTCTTTCATCTTGTTTCCGTATTTCCGATCAGGAAACTGTTTATATTATCCTAAGTTTGTTTCACTGGAGTTATGGACGAAGGAAATTTACGGCTTCTTCAAGGAGAAGAACAAGAATGATGCTAACGCTAGAGGATGGTGGTTATTTATTGAACCCACTTCAAAAAAATCTTCAAGTGAGTGTATATTTTATTCTATCCTCCCTAAATTTTATTCTATCTTCTCTAATCCTACCTTATTCTCCTTAGTCTAACCCAACCCTAATATTCACAGCGACTACTTCGAAGATGAGTGGGTATCGGTGGATGAAAGATATGCTGTGGACGGATATTGCGTTAGAAAGTGCGTTAGAGATGATGGAATATCTTTTATTGGTGTCCTTAAGCCAACACCCTATCGATCTCCGACCTCGTCCTATGACTTCAGCTCAAACCTGTTCGACAAGCTTGATAGGCTTCCGAAAAGCGATCATTCTCGTCATGACCGCTGCCGGAACCTATTCCAATCAGGAATTGATTGATGGGGCATTCACTGACAAGTTTGAAAGTGTTAAGTTGGGTAAGTTTTTGGTCGAATTTGGCATATTAGAGCATGGTGAGTATAAGGAACTCTACCTCCTCTGTAGAAAGTTAAACAATGATACATTGATTCTTCTTTGTAATAATGAAGCAAGTCTTGGTATTTTGTTGGACAAAGAAGATATTAAAGAAGGCAAGGTGGGGGGGGGGCTCCTGTTGGAGCGTCTACATTTTGTGAAGGAGAAAGGGGAGGGGCTCGAGGAGGAGGAGGAGGGGCTCGTACCACTAAAGGTTGAACTTAACAACCCTAATGACTTCAATGGCTTGTTTGATTTTACAAATAACTCAATGAAGCACAGAACTCAAGATGAGGAAGGATATCATAAGCAGGATGATGATGTATAAATTTATTTATTAATTTATTTTTTTATTAATTTATTTGTTTATTTACTAATTTAATATATGTGTTTTTAAGTGTAAGGCCGAATCCGGTGTGGTAACCGAAGTTGAAGAAATTTTTCCACGATTCTTCGTGGATGCTGAAAAGGGATTATTGGATCTATTACCAGTGGCATTCAGTTCTAACAAGAGGGATATCCGTAAGAGGTATTCTAATTTTTTTTCTTTAATTTTTTTCTTTAATCATACCACAGAACTAACTTACTTGCCACATAACTAATTGCAGAATTAAGTTCTATGCGTGCCTACTTGACGGTAAAGGACGCGATACAACTTACCTTACGCCCGAAACTTACCTTACCCTCGAAACTGATGATGAGGATGAGGGTAATGCTTTGCTAAAGCAGGCTCCAGGATCAGATTCTTCTACGGTGACGACCATCAATTAGCCTTTATGTCCTGTTGTTATTTTGGTTATCTTAGCATTAGGGAGGTTTTGGTTTATGCCATCCATAAATTATTGGTTTCTGCTCATTTTACCTGCATTCTGATGGATTATCATTTTTACAGCTTCCAGGAGTTGACCCAAATGATCCATCCAAATGTTAAGGATTCGCTTGCATCTTTGCCAGGCCAATCTGAGGTGTGTTTATTAAACCCAACATAACCTAACATGAACTCCAAACTCAATTTAATGTTAAATGGTTACCTTTTAATAAGAGCTAAAATGTGAATCTCAAGTTTTTTATGAAAAGAAATCAATTTTTATTTGAAACTTTGCTACTTTCTGCTAGTGACATGTTAGATACTTAGATTGCTACTATGGTTGTCACTGATGTGTTTTTTTTACTTGCTAATAGTCACAAGAAAAGAAGGATGAAGATGAGTCTACCTCCTGAAGTGGTTGATGTTTCAGCTGATTTCTTACCAGTGTCTTCTGTTTCCTTAAAATCAATCTTACTTTTGTAGTTACCTAACCTTCTGGAAGCGGTTGATGTTTCAGCTGATTTCTAGGTTTCTTTAAAATCAGTCTTACTTTGTAGTTACAGTGAATTCCTCATTGGCCATAGTCTGTTTAGAGCTTAAAATCTATTATTTATATGTGAGTATATGGGATTTAAGTGTTATTAATGTCCCAATTCTTTTGATCCGATGGGAAAAATAAGATTTGTTTGGTTTTCCCAGTATGAGATTGGGAAAAGCAGGATTTGTTTGGTGTTTGATGATATGAGATTGAGAATCCTAATTAAAATTTGCCCGTTAAAGCGTGCCTTCATTATTAAAGCTTTAAACCGTATCATTTATGCACCCATCAAATCCGTAGTGGGTAGACCCGCGGATAATGTGTAGTTAGATTTAGATATGAGCTTAATTAGTTAATTCAATAGGCAACCCAACAATTTGTTCCCTGAAGAAAACATTTTAAAGCCCAATTTTAAAATTGTTAAATTGTGGTAGCAATTTGTGTAGTTTTTAAGTTTGTTCTGGCCCATAAAGACAAATTGGCATACACATAGACAAGAAAAGCTAACACGTTTTATAAATTTCAAATTCCTATATTCGTCTGAAATAATCACCTATCAGAATTCAGTGAAATAATCATCTATCAGAATTCAGAATTGGTGAATAAGAGATGATATCAAATTATCTATCTTTCTGGTCCTCAGTTTTAAGTTACTTAGTTTTAGATTAGGTCCAAACTCTCGAAAGATAGGCGCATTGTTTCTAATTAAGTGCTTGGTCATCAGTTAGTAATGCACAACAGCTGGGCCAGCATTCTTCTCAAAGTGGCTATAAATCAAGCAGCCAGACAAGCAATTTCCATGACTAATTTGAGGCAGATTAAGCTGCACCATCAAAATAAAACTATTGAAGTAAGGCTCTATGGAAAAGAAGAGAAGCAACCCTAAGACTTGTTTAGCGAATTGGTGTGATATGAATCTTATGATAATATATGCAGGTGAAGTAAAAATGGAAATTCAGAAGAATATAGGTAGAAAATTAAATGCTAGTATTTTATATAGGGAGTAAGATTTCTTTTTCCAAAATATTTCAATATTGCGGGTTATTATACGTTTACTCTTTTTTTTATCCTAACAAATGATAGTTTTTACTTTTTACTTGATTCTTCATTTTCCTTTGTTATGTCCCCAGGATGATCAACTATAATTTTAGTAGCAAATCGTAACAAATAAGAGATGAGAAAAATAATAAGGCAAGTGGGAAGAAAATGAAGACACAAATAATTTACGTGGTTCGGCCTTGAAGCCTACGTCCACGGGCGAAGGGGGAGCAAAGATTTCACTAAAGGGAAAAGGCAATTTACAAGGAGAGAAGCTCAAAATCCCAAAACCCAAATACACCCAAATCCTAAACTAAACAAAGACACCACTAATGTGGATGACAAAACATACAACTTGTATGTTGTTGGAGGATTTGTTGGATGATGAAAACTATTCACCAAAGCCTTATTTATAGGCCAAATGTGCTTGCTCACCAAGTAGAGATCAAGGGCCACAAATTTATAATTGGTGACCAAGTAAAATCAATGGCCTAGATTGCTCACCTTGATGGCCAAGTACTTCCTAAGGAAGTTGTGCTTGGAGGCCAAGAACTTCATCATGAAGTTGTGGCAATCTTAGCCACGTCACAAATCTCCACCTTGGCTTGGATTGCCATTTTACTCCACCTTCTCCATGTAGCCCACTTAAGGGCCTCAAGTGTTGTGAACCGAAATCAAGTCCAAGCAATGCTTGAACTTGGTAACTGGAAGAAACTTAGTCAACATATCAGCTGGATTGTCTTGGGTACCAATCTTTTTCACCGCTACATTGCCCTGAGAAATCACATCTCATACAAAGTGATACCAGATGTCAATGTGCTTCGTTTTTCCATGAAACATTTGATCTTTCGTCAAAATGTATAGCACTTTGGCTATCACAAAAGACAACTGTAGGGCCAGAATCCAGACTGAGCTCACCAAACAAGCCTCGCAACCAAATGGCTTCCTTAACCACCTCGGTCATCGCCATATACTCTGCTTCTGTCGTAGACAAAGCAACTGTGGCTTGTAATGTTGACTTCCAACTAACAGCACAATTACCCAAGCAAAACACAAAACCCGTAAGTGATCTTCTTTTGTCGAGATCACCAGCATAATCTGAGTCAACGTAACCAACCAAGCTTCCACTTTTCCCAAATTCCAAGCAAGTATCAACTGAACCCCGCAAATACCGAAGTATCCATTTCACTGCTTGCCAATGTACTTTACCTGGGTTAGCCATGTATCTGCTAACAACACTAACAGCTTGTGAAATGTCTGGACGGGTACACACCATGCATACATTATGCTGCCAACTGCACTTGCGTAAGGAATATCTGCCATGTCACGAATCTCTTCATTTGTTTGAGGAGATAAGGCAGCTGAAAGCTTGAAATGAGCAGCAAGCGGAGTACTCACATGTTTAGCGTTTTTCATCCCAAAACGCTCCAAGACTCTCTCAACATAATTTTTCTGAGTCAAAAACAATTTTCCTGCTTTCCTGTCTCTCTGAATACTCCCAATACCGAGGATTTTCTTTGCCGTTCCCAAATCTTTCATCTCAAATTCGTCACTCAACTGTGACTTCAACTGGTTGACTTCAGACATATTCTTAGCAGCGATGAGCATATCATCCACATATAGGAGCAAATAAACAAAAGACCCATCAGACAATTTTCTGAAGTAAACACAGCTATCATACCTGCTCCTCAAATAGCCGTGTGCGGTCATGAATGAGTCAAACCTCTTGTACCACTGTCTGGGAGACTGCTTTAAGCCATAAAGGGATTTTTTCAACAAACAAACGTGGTCCTTTTTGTCCTCCACAACAAAACCCTCTGGTTGTTGCATATAAATCTGCTCCTCCAAATCACCATGTAGGAAAGCAGTTTTGACATCCAACTGCTCCAACTCCAAATCAAACATGGCTACCAATGCGAGCAGAACCCGAATGGAACAGTGTTTAACCACGGGTGAGAATACATCACCAAAATCTACACCCGGTACCTGACTGTATCCCTTAGCGACAAGGCGAGCCTTATAACTGACTCCAACATGTCCAGAAGAGGACTCCTTTTTCTTGAAGACCCATTTGCAACCAACTATCTTTTTCCCTTGCGGTGGTTTGACTAATTCCCAAGTGCCATTTTTATGTAAGGACTCCATTTCTTCATGCATAGCCATAACCCACTTTTCAGAATTGGCACCAGAAACAGCATCTGAAAAAGTGGACGGTTCGCCATCTCTCCTAAGCTCATCCGCTGCTGACAAAGCATAAGAAACTAATTCAGCATAGTCTGCATACCTCGGTGGTGGCCGAATTTCTCTTCGACCCTTGCCTTTAGCTATGCTGTAAGGAGCATCTTGTGAAGTATCCTCAACTCCACCTGAACTAGATGGCTGATCCGTCTGAGAGGTGCTTGGAGCAACATCGGACTGAGTGGGTGAGCTGGTTACTCCAATTCCAGCTTCTCTGAAATGTTCTCCAAGGATTCCTTTTCGGAATGGACAAAAGATTCTGATTTCAAATTGAGCATCGACCGCTCATCAAAGGTTACATCTCTGCTGATTACAACTTTTGGTGACTTGGGGTCTAGACACCACAACGTGTATCCCTTTACTCCTGATGGATACCCCAGAAAAATGCATTTCTTAGCACGTGGCTCTAACTTGCCGTCACAAACGTGCATATATGCCGAACAACCAGAAATTCTCAAATCAGAATAATCAGCAGGATTACCAGACCAGACTTCATCTGGAGTCTTGCAACCAATCGGAATTTATGGAGATCGATTTACCAAATAGCAAGCCATGGATGCAGCCTCTGCCCAAAACTCCCTCTTCAAACCGGCATTTGAAAGCAAGCATCATGCTTTCTCAATGAGAGTTCGGTTCATGCGTTCTGCAACTCCATTCTGTTGAGGTGTGCTTCGAACAGTCCGATGCCGAACTATACCCTCGTCGTTGCAAAACTTGTTGAACTCTCCATTACAAAATTCCAAGCCGTTATCTGTTCTGAGCTGCTTAATCTGCTTCCCTGTTTGCTTTTCAATCAAAGTCTTCCACTGCTTGAAAGTAGTGAAAACTCTATCTTTGTGTTTCAGAAAGTAAACCCAAACTTTTCTTGAAAAGTCATCAATAAAAGTCAGCATGTACCTGGAGCCACCTTTTGAGGGAACACGAGAAGGACCCCAAAGGTCTGAATGGATATAATCCAGGGTACCTTTGGTCCTGTGAATGGCTGTTTTGAAGCTGACTCGCTTTTGCTTCCCGAAGACACAATGCTCACAAAATCTCCATCTTTCCAGTATTCTGTCCGCACAACAAACCTCTTCTACTCAACAAGGCCATGCCTTTCTCACTCATATGACCCAACCTCATATGCCACAATTTAGTGACATCAATATCAGAAAATGATGATGAACTTGTAGCAGCAGCACCTGTAACAGTGAGTCCTTTCAACAAATACAGATTCCCAGACTTAGTGGCTTTCATCACAACTTGAGCACCTTTGATAACCTTGAGGACTCCACCTTCAGCTGAATACCTGCACCCGTTTGAATCAAGGGTGCCTAAAGAGATGAGATTCTTCTTCAAGTCCGGAATATGGCGAACATTTGTTAATGTTCTCACAACGCCATCATGCATCTTAATCTGGATTGATCCTTTTCCCACAACTTTGCAAGGTGCATTGTTGCCCATTAGCACAGTTCCACCCGCAACAGATTCATATGTTGAAAACCAATCCCGATTGGGACACATATGATAGGAACAACCAGAATCCATGACCCATTCATCTTTGGGTTTGCAGTTGGCATCAACAGTGGCTAAAAGAAGATCGGAGTCAGACTCATCTTCGGCAATGCTGTCTTCGGCGGACTTTCCTTTCTTGTCATCCTCCGCTTGCTTGTTTTTCAACTTATAGCACTCGGCCTTAATGTGCCCCTTCTTGTGACAATAATTACAAGTCAAATTCTTGTATTTTGACTTGGGCTTGACTTTGCTGCTACCCGAACCCTTTTCCTTTACCTTTGATCCCCTCACAACCAATCCTTGTGCCGGATTGTCACTTTTGCTGCTACCAGACAACTCATTATCAATGAAATCTTTAGACAAGAGCGCAGATTTGACATCTGCCAAAGATACATTCGTCTTGCCATAAAGCAAAGTCTCTCGAAAGTGCGAGTATGAGGGCGGCAAGGAACATAACAACTTGAGGGCTTGATCTTCATCATCAATAACAATATCCACATTTTCCAAATCCATAATAATAGATGTAAAAGTGTCTATGTGGGATTTGATGGATGTACCTTCCTCCATTTGGAGACTATAAAACCGAAGCTTTTGATGAAGCTTAGTGGTAAGGGATTTCTCCATGTATAACGATTCTAGTTTGGCCCACAAATCGGCAGCAGACTTTTCCTTGAAGACTTCCTTCAAGACTTGATTGGATAAACACAACCGAATCGTTGCCAAAGCCTTATCATCCAAATCATCTTTTTGCTCCTCGGTCAATGATGTCGGCATGTTTTCCTTCCCCGATAAAGCCTTGTGATACCCGTGTTGGACTAGGATATCATGCATCTTGATTTGCCATATGGCAAAGCTAGAATCACGATCAAACTTCTCGATCTCAAACTTCGTTGCCATTGAAAACAAAGCTACCAAAATTCCCAAGCTCGGATACCAGTTTGTTATGTCCCCATGATGATCAACTATAATTTTAGTAGCAAATGGTAACAAATAAGAAATGAGAAAAATAATAAGGCAAGTGGGAAGAAAATCAAGACACAAATAATTTACGTGGTTCGGCTTTGAAGCCTACGTCCACGGGCGAAAGGGGAGCAAAGATTTCACTAAAAGGAAAAGGCAATTTACAAGGAGAGAAGCTCAAAATCCCAAAACCCAAATACACCCAAATCCTAAACTAAACAAAGACACCACTAATGTGGATGACAAAACATACAACTTGTATGTTGTTGGAGGATTTGTTGGATGATGAAAACTATTCACCAAAGCCTTATTTATAGGCCAAATGTGCTTGCTGACCAAGTAGAGATCAAGGGCCACAAATTGATAATTGGTGACCAAGTAAAATCAATGGCCTAGATTGCTCACCTTGATGGCCAAGTACTTCCTAAGGAAGTTGTGCTTGGAGGCCAAGAACTTCATCATGAAGTTGTGGCAATCTTAGCCACGTCACATCCTTGATCAAGGAGAGTTGCCCCCCAAGTGCTCTAGTATATTGATTGACAAGATAGAACCTCTTTTATTATCCAAGTAGAACGAAAAATAACCTTTATGGCAAATATTCTATTCAGTTTGAACCATAACATCAATGCATTACCAGCAGAAAAGCTTCTATCATTCTTCTATCCCCTGCCTCAAGGTCAAACTTTCCTCAAGCTACTCTGGAAAATAGGGAAGGTTTTAATCCAGAAAACAAGCTGGTTACATGCAACACTCATCATTGTTTCTAGAATTCAAGAATCAAGTCTATCTCCCCAAAAAAATAATTCTACTTGGATTGATATAAAATGGTTACTCTGTTACAGTACAGAAAAACAGAGCTCCCATCCTCATTAACAAAAAATAGCATAACTGTAAGTTCATTAGCAAAAATAGCATATGGCTTCCAGCTGCCATACCTCTTCGCCATCTTCAAGCCCCACCACGCATTCTGAAGCTTCTTCTGCAGTTGCAAACTCTACGCTCTCTAGCAACCCTTTCCAGTACTTGAACAATGAAGCTGAATAAGGGCTGAAGTCCAACCTTGTTGAAGAACCTTTTCTGTAAGAGGGCTGGTGGATCTTGGAGAATTTGACCAGGGAAAATTTGCACAGCTTTCCACCATGAATTAAGAAGGTGAAAACTATGATTGCAATGGCTATGGTTCCAATGATTATATCAGCTGCGAAAATGGGTTGTATCAAGTCAAACAGAGTGATATTTTCACTAGGCAGCATGCATATTTTTCATATACTACTATGTTAACTACCAGAAAGTAATGCAAAACAACAACAAATTTGGTTTTACATGGAACAACCAGAAAGACTGAAGGCCTAATATTTAACTGTCACATTTCACAAGTTGATGGAAACAATGGCATTCATATTGGAAATTACCTTGAGGGCTTTAACTGTGAGCAATTTTGACGTGAATCCCCTGCTTGCAGTGTCAGCGCAGACATCTTTGTCAGCTAAAACTTCATCAGCCTTATGGACATCAATTAGTTAACTGTAAGCCAGTAAGATTCGAAAAGAGAAATGTATCTAAGTTAAGTTTGGATAACAATGCAAATTGCTATTAAGGGCATTGGTTGAAGGAGCAACCTCACCTTAAAACCTGAC
Source organism: Corchorus olitorius (assembly GCA_001974825.2). Lineage (NCBI taxonomy): Eukaryota > Viridiplantae > Streptophyta > Magnoliopsida > Malvales > Malvaceae > Corchorus > Corchorus olitorius. The sequence continues at coordinate 14,892 of AWUE01013159.1, forward strand.
CTGAAACTGCTTGAAGGAACAACCTCAAGGGCATTGCAGATTAAGCTGTCAAAGCCCAATTCAAAACGAATATCCAAATGCTTTATTCACTCAGGAAACCTACAATTTCGATAATTATATGACAGTAAATCGTGATCAATAACCTAAAAAATAAAGAAAATTAAATCAAGTAGTTAAACCAATAGGGAAAAGAAGGATTTTCCTAATTAGAAGACAATGGGTTTCTTTAATTGTTTTGATATTTAAAAAATGGCAACAGGCAGACATAAAAAAATATTCAACACTAAAATTGACCTTCACGTTATACTATCATCACCAAATAAGTTAAATTTTGAACCTTAAACTCCTTAAGTGGTCAACGAATCAAGTAAATTCATCTATCTTTTACCTCAACTAACATATGTCTTGAAACATGAAAATCAGATTACCAAACTATTATGATATTACTCGATTTGTTGGCAAACCTTTTTTACTCAGAACACCATGTGACTTACCAAAGATTTCTCTGGAACAGCCATATTAGATGGCATGTAACCTTTCACATAAAAGTACATATTAAGCATTTGGTTACGAATCAGTAAAAAAGACTACATTAGCTTTTTGTTGAGGCCTTAATGGACTCACACCGGATTAGGACACCAATTAGGGACACTGATTCCTAGGCAGGTAGTCTGCAAAACAAATAATATCTGAGTGGCAGGGGGATGCCCTGCGTTAGCACTCCGATGCTTAAGTCAGTTTCCCTTAGAGGTAAGGAATATTAGGAATCAGTGCTATAAAGTAGTAGAGTCAGAAATCATACCTCCAAATAGGGTAATCCTAGGATATTTATAGGGTGTGTAAGGCGGTTACCTCCACACGTGTGCGCAGCCGGGTCGTTAGATCCGCACGTTGACCCGCCTAGGACCCGAAGCATGTGGCATTGGAATGTATGAAGTCTATTAGGCAGGCTTTAGCCTTATTGGGCCTCCTAAAGCCGTCCAGCCCATATTGGCCTGTAGGGCCTTGTTTTTATACCCCTTGGGCTTGCTTTCTTGGAGCCCCTAGTTAGGCAATTGGGATATGCTCAACAATTGCCCCCCAGGCGTGAGGGTGGTTATAAAGTGACCGGACGAACGGCTTCCAATATACGCATCATGGGCGGGCGGCTGGGAGTGCTATCGTTTTGAATGTTGGATGCTTTTGATGGTCGTACGGCCCACCTTAAGTCTCAAAACTATGAGATATCTTTGTAAGTAGTTCTGCTGCCATAGCTATTTGTTTTTTGTTAGAGTATATTTGATATTGGAAGTGATTTATGCACCCTTAAGAGGGTGTTGTCGTACGCCCGTTATATGGGAAACCAGATTTTGGTCGCGCGACCGAGGGGATCTCGATCGCATGATTTATTGTTGTGGGGGATGCCCACTGGGTCGTACGATAGAGCTATGCTCGACTATTCTTTATCGTTGGCGTGGGGGATGCCCACTTGTTTGTACGATCGAGGGATGCTCGACTCTTCGTTATTGTTGCCGTGGGGGATGCCCACTTCTTTATATGTTGCATTTGATATAGGCATACTTTGTAAGCATAATATCATTGAAAATATCATAAATTTCTACAAAGTTGTGATATATTAATTGACATGTGAGTAAAGAAAACATAAGTGACCT
>AWUE01013160.1:0-10154 GCA_001974825.2 Corchorus olitorius
TTTGATAGATTATTGATTACTTGTTCTTAATAAATCTAGTTAATTAAGTTTACATCGACAAATAGTAAATTTGATTAATTAGGTATTCCTGTGGAGACTTGACGGAGCGCATAGGTAATTTAGAGTAATCCTATTTCAACTTTGCATCAATTCAATTCATAGGTTAATTATTGATTTCCCAATTAGGTGAAACCTGAAGCCCTAAGCCTTTTAATTATTGTTTTCACATCTTATTTTATTCTCTGCTTTTATAATTTAATTGTTTTAATTTAAATTGCTTGATCACTCTTAATTTTCCTTCTCTTGATAGAATTAATTACAATAGAAATTCTTTGTTCCCTGTGGATTCGACTCCTGGAATACTCTAGGATTTTATTACTTCAACTGACTCTATGCACTTGCAGATTTAGTACATCAAGTTTTTGGCGCCGTTGCCGGGGAACACTTAAATTTCTATTTTTAATTTTTTCTATCTTTTATTTTTATTTCGTTTAATCTTCTCTTTTCTTTGATTTTTGGTAGTGTATGACAAGAGCAACCACTGCATCTACTGCTCTTATTCCGTAAAACCCTGAAATTGAGAAGTTCTGCAAATTCAACCGAGCTCAAACAAAACTTGAAAAGCAAAAGCAAAAAGAAATCATGGCTGATGATCAAGTTGTTGATACCAAACCTGTGGGACAATATGCTCTTCCGAGTATTACCAATGCTCAGACTAGCATAGCCAGGCCCACCATTCAGGCTCAGAATTGAGATTAAACCAGGCCTCATCACAATGGTTCAACAGAATCCTTTTGATGGCAGAACTACTGAAGATCCTTTGCTGCATATAACAAATTTCCAGGAGATTTGTGATACGGTAAAGATTCATAATGTTACTGATGAAGCAATTCGTTTACGTTTGTTTCCTTTTTCTCTCAGGGACAAAGCGAAAGCTTGGTTGAATTCCTTTCCTCCAAGCCACTTCAAAACTTGGGATGAGCTTACTACAGCTTTTCTTACAAAGTACTTCCCACTTGAGAGAAGCAACAAGCTGAGGACTGACATCACCAGCTTCAAGCAACATGACAACGAAACGCTTCATGATGCCTGGGAAAGATTCAAGGATTTGCAACGGAAATGTCCACACCATGGAGTTCCAGATTGGTTATTGGTACAAACTTTTTATAACAGTCTTTTATCTCAATGTAAATCCAATTTGAACTCTGCAGCAGGTGGTGCAATATTGAAGAAACCTGTGGCTGAGGCATTGGAATTGATGGAGATTGTGGCATCCAACAATGAAGAATTTTATGGTGAGAGGGATGGGTCCAAGAGAGGGTTGCATTCAGTGGATAGTGTTACTATGCTTAATGCTAAACTTGATTCTATTGTTACCTTGTTGAACAAAGCTAATATTAATGCTATCTCTAACCCCTCTAATACTCATGTGAGTTGTGATAATTCTGAGTGTCCACAGTTAGAACAGGCTCAATTCGTTGCTAATAATGAAAGGCAGCAAAACAATCCTTACTCCAACACTTACAATCCAGGGATGAGAAATCAACCTGGATACCAGCAGCCCAGACAACAGTTTCAACAACCTATGCAGCAACAACCACCACAACCTCAACCATCTCCTTTAGACCAAAGACTTGAGAGACTAGAAAAGATGTTCATGCAGTTCATGCAGAAGAGTGAAGCTACTGAACAAACTAATCATGCTGCTTTGCAGTCTACTCAGTCTGCCATTCGAAATCTTGAGGTACAAGTAGGTCAGTTGGCTAAGCAATTGAATGAAAGAGGTAATGGACAATTCCCTAGTAATACTGAGGTGAATCCTAAGGAAACAGTCATGGCTATTTCACTCTACAATGGTAAGGTGGTCGAGCCTGTTAATGAAGAAGATGTGTTGCCCCCCACCTTCCCCTGTTAAGCCTTATGTTCCAACAATTCCCTACCCACAAAGGCTTTCCAAAGAGCAATTTGAAAAATACATGCTTGAGAAGTTTGGTAAGGTTGTGAAAGTTGAGAAAAAGAATGGTAGGTTTGTGAGAATTGAGGAAGATGATGGTAAGGTTTGGAAAGTTGAAAAGAAAAATGAGGAAAAGGCAATCCCACCTGAAGTCACACCTCCTCCTCCTTATCCACAAAGATTGAAGCAGAATAAGTTGGAAAAAGAGTTTGACAAGTTCTTGAACATCTTCAAAGAACTTCGTATGAACATCCCGCTTATTGAAGTTTTGGCACAAGTTCCTTCTTATGTTAAATTCCTTAAGCAGATTTTGTCCAAAAAGAGGAAGCTTGAAGAATTTGAAACAATTGCACTTTCTGAGGAGTGCAGTGCCTTGATTCAAAATAAGCTTCCACCAAAGCTCAAAGACCCAGGGAGTTTTTCTATACCTTGCACTATTGGTTCTTATGAAATTAATAAAGCTTTATGTGATTTAGGTGCAAGTATCTCACTTATGCCATTGTCTCTTGTTAGAAAGCTTGGATTAGAGATGAAGGACACTAACATTACCTTGCAATTGGCAGATAGAAGCGTTAGGTATCCTGAAGGCATTATTGAGAATGTTTTGCTTAAAGTGGGTAAATTCTATATCCCTGTGGATTTTATTGTTCTTGATATGGAGGAATGCATAAAGCTTCCTGTGATTTTGGGTAGACCTTTCTTGCGCACTGCTAGAACTCGCATTAATCTTGAAAAAGGTACCATAACATTTAAGGTGTTGAATGAGAAAATTACTTTTAGTATTTTTGATGATTCAGAATATCCAATCTATGGAAGTTGTTCTTGTTCTTGTATTGATTCTAGTGACAATTTAGTTACTAATGATTCTGAGAAAACTTCTAGTTTGGATTCTTGTGTTAAGGTACTAACAAGTGCAGGCCAAGATGAACCTATTGGAGAAGGAGATCAGAAAAGTGTTCAACCACTTGATAATTGTTCATTGTCTAAGCTTAATGACCAAGTACAACAAGAAGATTTTGGACAAAATTGCATGATGCCAGCTCCTCCTATCAATAAGCCTCCTGATCTTGAACCCAATTCTTTCTCTTCTTATTTTGATAATGATTTTATTGGAACTAATCAACCAAATCCGTCTTGCTTGTCTGAATTTGTAGGTGAGAAGAAAATTTTTCTAGAAAATAAAGTTTATGACAAAGCCCAGGTGTATAAAGATGAAATTGAATGGTGGCCTCACAACCACTATTCAACCTATGGCTTTGTCGAAAACAAGAATGAGTTGATCTATGATGATAATTATTATTCAATGAGTTCAAACTCTCGATTTTGGGATCCTGGAGAGTAGCAACATAGCTCCGTCGAGTCATTGACGTTAAACAAAAGCGCTTGTTGGGAGGCAACCCAATAACTAACTTGTTTTTATTTTAGTTGTTAAATTTTCTTTTATTTTTATTTATGCTAACAACCATACTCTTTTCTATTTTGTAGGTCCATTGCGTAGGTTCATTTTCATGTGCATTATATTAATTTTTCTATTTCTCATCCTTATATATATATATTTTAGCATTTGTATTTTCATCATTCGTATTCATTTTTATAAATTTATACTTATTGCATCATTGTACATGTATAGAATAATTTGGTGCCAAACAACTCGAGCTGTTCAAGAGGTGAGGAAATTCTGAAGAGAAATTTACTTGGACCCAGTTTTGATATTTGTTTCATGTTTCAGAATTAAAGAAATTGAAACTGGGCCTTAGTTTGAAGTCGGCCCCGCTTGCTCCATAATCCGGCCCCGGATTGGTTTCAATTCAGCAGGTCAGGGTCTCTGTCCTGACTCGGCCCCGACTTACACTATGGTCCGGCGCCGGCTTTGGTTCGACAATCAACAACCAGGTTTCTGTCTTAACCCGACCCCCGGTTGAGACATAACCCGGCGCCGCTTCTTGCTCCACGGAGAACCCATCACGATTCCGGCGCCAACTTGAACATCAACTCGGCGCCGCTTGTATTTCGACAAACGCAACTACAGCTCCTGTTTTCTCTTGGCCCCAAGGCTAAGGTATATTCCGCGCCATGTTTGCTTTTTTCACTCGTGGCAAAAGTTTCACGATTCGGGCGCCGGCTTCATCTTCACTTCGGCCCCAGCCTGGGCAATTTGCAACAATAAATGGGATGAGAAGAGAGTGGATTCTCCTGATTATAGATTACCTGTCAAACTGGGCAATTCGTTTGTTATTAATGGTGCGGGTTCAGCTGTTGGACTTGAAAGAGCTTTGCTAAATCCTCTGGGTTTAAGCAAGGTTGAGTCCCTGATACAGCCGTATCCCAACGCGTGATCTTGTTTGCTCCTTTAAGGGGTGGTCAAAGGTTCTGAGCGTCATGCACGATTGACACTTTTGATTTGGGTACACCAAGCTTAAAAAGAAAACATTTGGGGCCAAAAAGATTTAGCTACCTATACGAGATCCTACCCACCACTACCCAATTACTTATAATTAAAATGGTGGTGTTTAATTTATTTTCGGATTGAGGATAACGGCTGATCATTTGGGCATAATTGGTACCAATTATAATATTGCATTGCATTTTAGAATTAAGATTTTGCATATTTTCTATAACATGTTTTATTTTTAAGATGACTATACTAATTGTTCAATTTTTCTTATTCTTGTCTCTTGAGCAAATTTTGTAAAGATGAAGCACAACTACGTTCAAAGCAAGCTCCAAGGCTCAACTAGTTTCGACAATTATGAGGGAGTTTTCGCTTACTTTTCTTTTAATTTTTCTTGTGCTCACAACATTGAGGACAATGTTGTTCTAAGTGTAAGGGGGAGACAAATTGAAATTTAATTTTTGATAAATTAGTTCTTGTCGTCATAATTAGCATGTTTATTTTGCATTAACATATCTAATTATTTTATTCATGCATTTTTTTTAATTATGTCATGCATTGAATTTGCATTAAGGCATATGTTAGTAATTCCTTTTTAAAATTTTTAAAATTGTTTTTGGTTTTTGGCTAAAAATTTCTAGAGTTGGATATCATCAATAGTGTCATTATTTTAACTAGTTTTGCAAATGGTTATTAAAGTTTGTCAAATGAAGATGATGCTTGTCAATTGGGTACAAAAATTGGTTTTTGCTACTTCTAGAACTTGTGTCGAATCTCTTCAAGACTAATTGGATTGTGGTATGATTGGTTTGGAATGTATATGTATTGTGTATGGGGATGACTAAGGCGTTTGTTTGGACCGTTAGAGCCTTAGGATGCCTACCCTCTTTACATTGTCACTAGTAACCCTTTTGCTACCTTATTAATATATTTAACCTTTTTCTTTGATTAACCACATATCCCAAAGAACCTTGAGGCCGAAAAACAAGTTTTACCCTTATTCTTGAATTAGTAAGAGCATAACTTGTTGATTTCTAGTTCTATGGATGGTGGGAGGCTAAAATTCTTGAGCTTTATTGATGATTTTGATTCTTCGTGCTTAATGATCTTTTGTTGTTGTTGATGAAGAAAGATTGAGATCAAAATAAGTGTGGGGGAAGCTAGTGGAATGTGAAAAGTGGAGTGCCAAAAAAAAAATTTGTTGTAAGTAAGTAGTTTTCTCTAAAAAAAAAATTGGCACTATTGTTCAAGAAAGATAAGAAATTTTGGAGAATTTGTGGAGTTATGATGAAGGAAGAGCTATCACAAGATTAAATAAGCTCTTGATGGAATGGTTATGCTCTACTAAATTCTTGAATACTTTGATTTTCCTTATCCTTCCTTTCTTAACTCACTGTCCCTTGGCCCCATTACAACCCTTATAAAGACCTTTCGACTCATACACATGCATATATTTTTGGTTTGTGGTTTGATATGGTTGTAGTGGAGATGTAGATGAGATACAAGCCTATGGTAAGTAGCTCTTTAAAATGGTTTTCTATTGCTCTTTTGAGGCAAATGATTTGGATGATAAACTAACCATTTGTGATTTACATTGTTAGATAATGACTTGTTTTGAGAAGTATCCAACACTTTGAAGTTTGAGGCCTACTCAAAAAGAATTTTTGAAAATTGTTCTTAAATTGTTTTTGGAACTAACTTTCATATGTAGCAATGTTTGTGGGTGTCGTTCTAGTTAAGTAAACCCTCAGGAGACTATAACTCCTCCTTTAATGTCTTCGATTAAAGGTTTAAAGGCTTGCGTCACGTGCTAAGTGCCGCCGTACACCTACGAAAGTGGAATCAATATCTTGCTTTAGTTTATGATTTTATTTTTGTTTTAGTTTTACTTGAGGACAAGCAAAAAGCCAAGTGTGGGGGAATTTGATAAGTGCAATAATTTACACTATTTAGACCTCATTTAGATTATATCTTGAGCATTATTATTGCACTTTCTATTGCTTTTCATGATATATTCTCACATTTTGTGTTTTTGAGCTTGTAGTTTAGTTTGGAGTGATTTTAGGGAGAAAATCATAACTTTCAATCCGGAGATCCGTTTGAGGCGATTCAAGTGCCCGTGGAAAGAGGATTCAAGGCTCTAAAACTTTCATTCAGGACTCAGAAGCTAATTTGGACTTGAAGAGAGTGAAAATGATGAAGGAAGTTGAAGACTTGGCGAAATCCTGATGGAGTCCAACTGGGAGCCCGATTACCCCTCAACTGGGGGCCCGGTTGAAACCTCCAAATTCGATAACTCACTGTCCTAACCGGGAGCCCACTTGACCCCCAACCGGGCCCCCGGTTGTGCCTGACGGAAATTCTTAATATTTTTCCCAATTTTCTGATTTTGCCCCTGATTAGTCCAAATTAATTTAGGACTTTTTGTATCCCTATAAATACAGACTTTTAGGATTATTTTGAGTACCTTTTGCTCATCAAAACTATTTCCTTGTTGGAGAGAAGATTTCCTTGGAGATCCAGTCTAAGATTTCTTTTCTCTATTCTCTTATGTTTATGTTCTTTAATAAATTATTCTTGTGTTTTTATCCATGAGCATGAGTAGCTAAATCCCTAATTAGGGTTAAGGTGTAGCCAATTGGGGATTAATATTTGATTTTATGTTTTGAATTGATCTTTTCAAGTTGGATTTGTTTTTCTTGTTCTTCATATAAATTATATGTCTGGCCATCATATAGTTTATCTTAGGGATTGTGTCATGTACTGACGGGTGAAGCATAATCTGCGCACTAGGAAAACAAACAGGTTAGACTGGATCAGACATGAATCTTAAGCTAATTTGATAGATTATTGATTACTTGTTCTTAATAAATCTAGTTAATTAAGTTTACATCGACAAATAGTAAATTTGATTAATTAGGTATTCCTGTGGAGACTTGACGGAGCGCATAGGTAATTTAGAGTAATCCTATTTCAACTTTGCATCAATTCAATTCATAGGTTAATTATTGATTTCCCAATTAGGTGAAACCTGAAGCCCTAAGCCTTTTAATTATTGTTTTCACATCTTATTTCATTCTCTGCTTTTATAATTTAATTGTTTTAATTTAAATTGCTTGATCACTCTTAATTTTCCTTCTCTTGATAGAATTAATTACAATAGAAATTCTTTGTTCCCTGTGGATTCGACTCCTGGAATACTCTAGGATTTTATTACTTCAACTGACTCTGTGCACTTGCAGATTTAGTACATCAGTCTAGCCAAAGACATTAAAGATTGGCGCTTGTTGGGAGGCAACCCAATGATTTGTTTTTGTTTTAATTTTGAATTTTATGTAAAGTAGGTTTTAGTCAATTTTTGCATATTTCATGTTTAAGACCTTATATAAGACATGCTATGATACTTTGTGCTTATTACTATGTTTGCTTAATTTATTGGATTGGGTGCACACTTTCTTGATAGATTAAGTATTACATATATCATGTTATTGATAATTTTTCCCCACTTTCGTGCTTCATGTATTGATATTGATCTAACCAATAAGATTTAAAAAAAAACAATTCATTGATTTTTGAAATTGTTTTCAAAAATTCTAAAATTGATTTGAGTACACATTGTCTTATCTCTTTGATTTATCTATGAAAGCTAGTTTGGCATGGTTTAGTTTAGTATTAAGGCATTTGTAATATACGTCAAATTTTATATGCAAGATTATTCTTTGATTGAAATTTATATGGGAGTTTTTCATAAAGTATTACTTTTAGAACTTGCTTAAATATCCTTTCGAGGCGATTTATATATTTAGCTCATTATCTTTTATAGTGTACACTTTTATGGAACTAGACCATATGCATTTTAGGATTGAGCTTGTGCCTAATTTTTGCCATCCCTTTTGAAAGACCATAGTAGTGAACCCTATTGAGCCTTTTTCTTGGTTATAGCCAATATTTTATATATTTCTTTGTTTTTAGCCACATTATCCCAAAGAACCCTGACCCTTTAAAGAAAGACAAGTTTTCTCTTAGCCATATTATCTCTTGATTGGTGAAGTTTAACTTGTTTCATTGTTGGTTCTTGGCTAAAGCATGGAAATCAGTTATTTGTGAGGGATTCCTAGTATTCCTTAGTTGGAAATCATATTATTTGAAGAGTTGAATTGATGTCCAAGTTATTCAATTGGTTGATTTGAGAAGTGTCAAAAAAAAATTTCTTGAGGTGGGAGAGCAAAAAATGCAACCACCAAGAAAATTCAAAAGATAAAAAAAATTGTTGAGAAAATTCTTGTTTGGACTCGTGGAAGGTCGAACTCGACCTGTCACAGGTCGAGCTGAAGAAGAAGAGAAAATCATGTTTGGACCTGTAAAGGGTCCAATTTGACCCTTCTCCAGGTCGACACAGGATTTCAAGTACCAATTGTCATAAAAAAAAAAAACAATTCCTAAAAAAAAAATGAAAAAAAGAAGACACTTGTGCTTATAGTTATGACATCCATTTGAGCATTCATTGTTTATGGTAAAGCTAAGAAGTAGAAGAAAGTTGAAGTTCTTGGAGCCAAGTTTTGGGCTACTCATTAATATATTTGCCCATGATTATTTTCACTTCACCTTTCTTGAGATATTTCTGATATATCCTTTACCCTTTCTTTGATAGTCCACTTTACCCATTAGCCCCATTACAACCCTTATTATTAATGCATTCTAGTTCTTGCGTATACTATGCTTTATTTCATTTTGAGCTAATTATTAGTGGAGATTGGATAGTTTTGCAAGCCTATGGTAAGTAGACTATTATGAGTGGACTATAAATACCTATTAAAGTATGATGAACCCTATAATATTTTGATTGGATTTTTGAGCATATTTTTATTTGATTTATATTACTTTTGAATTTTTACTAACCTTTACTATACCTTTCTAGAATTAGTGGATGAATTTTTGAGATGATATTTTGTGTACTCCACATTTTAAACTCTTTGATTGGAAACAAATTTTTGGTTGATTAGTTTAGCAACCACCTACACATTAAGGACAATGTGTTATTTAAGTGTGGGGGAGGGAAATGTCTATTACAAAGGTCCATTCTTTGCATTTTTACTAGAGAAGGCTTTTTCAAAACGATTTTTAAAATTTGACAAAAATTTTTGATTTTTCAAAATAATTTTGCTTCTCTAGTGAAATTCTTCTACTTAATGTTTGTGGATGTCGTTTTAGTTAAGTAAGCCCTCAGGAGACTATACTCCTCCTCTAGGGACACTTAGGGGTTTAAAGGCTTGTGGTTTACGCTAAAAACCACCGTCTGCCTACGAAAGTGGAACTAAGTCATTTGTTACATGTGATTTTCCTTTTTGATTTTAGAGTGTTTGTTTGCATATGCATTTGTTTGTTTTAGTTTAGTTTTCTTTAAGTTTTTAGTCTTTATTTTGTTTTTTAGCTTGCTAGGGACTAGCAAAATCTAAGTGTGGGGGAATTTGTTGAGTGCATAATTTCCAATCTTTTTCATGTCTTGTAATGGTGTTTTTATAACTTTTTGAGTTGATTTGCTACTTAATTGTTCATTTATATGTTTTAGGTACTTTAAAAGAAAATTGGAAGCAAAAGAAGCATAATGGACAGAGAAGTAGATGTCCTGCATCAACTAGGATGGGTCGAAATCAACCTTCGCAGTAGGGGCGAGATTCACCAAGAGCAAGAAGGAATTTCCCTGTTTCGACCTTCATCAGGGTCAAACTCAACCTTCTCTGGGTCGAAACAGGATTTGAAAACAAGGTTGCAGATTATATTCATTTGGGCTCAACCGTTTTTTGGGCT
>AWUE01013161.1:0-35758 GCA_001974825.2 Corchorus olitorius
GTCCATTCTTTGCATTTTTACTAGAGAAGGCTTTTTCAAAACGATTTTTAAAATTTGACAAAAATTTTTGATTTTTCAAAATAATTTTGCTTCTCTAGTGAAATTCTTCTACATAATGTTTGTGGATGTCGTTTTAGTTAAGTAAGCCCTCAGGAGACTATACTCCTCCTCTAAGGACGCTTAGGGGTTTAAAGGCTTGTGGTTTACGCTAAAAACCATCGTGTGCCTACGAAAGTGGAACTAAGTCATTTGTTGCATGTGATTTTCCTTTTTGATTTTAGAGTGTTTGTTTGCATATGCATTTGTTTGCTTTAGTTTAGTTTTTTGTTTTCTAGCTTGCTAGGGACTAGCAAGATCTAAGTGTGGGGGAATTTGTTGAGTGCATATTTTCCTATCCTTTTCATGTCTTGTGAAGGTGATTTTATGACCATTTGAAGTGATTTGCTACTTAGTTTGCTCATTTATATGTTTTAGGTACTTAAAAGTAGAATTGGAGACAAAGGAAGCAAATTGGAGCAAAGAAGTAGGTGTCCTGCATCAACTTGGAGCGGGTCAAAATCAACATTCGCAAAGGGTCGAGATTCACCAAAGATACAAACTGAAATTCTCCTGTTTCAACCTGAAGCGGGTTGAACTCGACCCCTGACAGGGTCGAAACAGAGCTGCAAAATCAAGGTTGAAATGTTACGTTGGGCTCAACTCTTTGGGCTTACAATTTCTAGTTGCTTAACATGTGGGCTTAGGAAAATATTTGATTACCCATATTATTTATTTTAGTAATTACTAGGAAATTTGTGGCAATATTGTATTTTGCCAAAAACTAAATATTAGGGTTAGATTTAAAAGGAGCCTCATACCTTAAAAATCAATGGAACTTTCAATTGGAATTTTATTTTGGGTTGGAACGTGATTTTGGGAGGAGGAGAAAAAAGAGTGAACAACTCTCTCTCTTTGTTTTTCTCTATTCTTATTCTTTTGTAATTTTTCTATTTTAAGTTAATTCAATTTTGAGACTTTCAATCTCTTGGGTATTTGATTTGTGAGGCTCTGCGCTTATTCATCTGAATTATTTGAATGATTTCATACTTGATTATGTAGAATGGCCATCTATTGTAATTGGGTATGATTTCTATTGTTAGATGAGATTCCTATATGCAATCGTAGGTAATCGAATCCCTAGTAACAACTTTGAGTAGCCCTCTAAGAGAATCTTGAATATAGATTGAATGTTGCCTATATTAGTGAACATTGTCTATTGTTGGCTAAGATCTTTCTAGTTCTTAAAGCAACGCGTTACTTGAATCTAGTAGACGATTAGATTTAGGTTAGTACACCTGTTAGGATTTAGTTTAGGGCATGAGTCAGGACTAATGAAGACTAAGGAAAGATAAAGATTAATGGTTGATGGCGTTAATCTACGCCATCTATTTACCAAGTTAGATATTAATTGATGCCAAGGATCAAATCCTTTTATCCCAAGAGTGCAATTGTGTTGAAATTGGAATATCTATTTAATTGTTTCTTTAATCTCACTAGTATTTTATTTTGTTATTTATATAGTTTAGTTAATTTCTCCATAAAACCCCCCATTTAGTTTAATTCACAACTTTAGGAAAAGTAATTAAAACAATAGTTTTCTGTGGGATCGATTCGTACTTACCCTGTCTATAGGTTTTGTATGATTTTATTCACAAATCAGTAATTTATCAAGCAAATTGAAGCACGATTAACCTTGAAGCTGTTAAAACCATATACAAACGCAAAATTACTTTAACCACAAATAGGTGAATGATCACTTCAAAATTTCAAACATGCTAACTTGTTTATCGAACATAATAACATCCTCAAAACAGGATTCCCTGACATCCTTAATGGGTTGCAACTTTTGTTTCTTCTTATTATCACAAATCCAAAAGATGACTAAGTAATAACATAAAAATATATTTAAAAAAACTCTGAGATTTGGTAAAAATTACACTTACAGTCATTTTAGGTTGAAAAATAAATAAGTAGAAAACCCTCATAGTCATACCCCCTGAAGTTTGATAGAGTAGTATATCTGATTCCTTTCAGATAAAAATTCCATAAACTTTAAGAAAAAATCCAGAGGCTCTATTGAAAAATCTGTTTTTCTTTTTCTTTTAGGACAATTTAAAGGGATTAATTAACTCCATATATATATAGTCATATGGATATAGCCATACGAGGCTGATCTGATATTTAGATATCTTGTATAAGGAATTCAATCTGCAAGGCTGACTTATGGAAGACTTGATTCAGGCTCTCAAACTTCAAAACCTTTAGTTAGTTTGGAATTAAGAATATGAAGAAGAGGGCAAAAGCACAATTGGAAGCATTCTGGTTTAGCTCAATATAAATAGGAAAGTCAAGTTTGAGCTAAACACATTCCTTCCAACTTTTTTGGCTTTTGGAAAGACAATGATCCTTGAAACAGGATTCCCTCACATTCATATATGATAGAAATACTTTTCTAGTAAAACGAAAGCACCAGGTCAGTGAAAGGATTGGAATTTTCACAACAATATATAATATCTAAATTTTGACGATAGACAATTAGAAATCAAAGCTTGCACTCATCATTACTGGCATAGAAAGAGCATGAAATGATGTCTGAATATGACTTATTTTATTTAAGATCAAATGCTGATTGCAGATATAGGTGAGATGTTTTTGGTGGAATTTGTACATACACAGAAACAGAATTCCTCTGTTTTCAACCAATTATGCTGTTGGGATTGGGTTATGTAAAAATGAGCAATTTCTTCCAATTCCTTAAAAACATTTGGATTGCAGGTGAGAAATGGGTTGCAGTTATCCTTTCAAAAGAAGCATCTAATATAATAAGTATATAATAAACCCAGAAATTAATATTGGTTGGCACGCAGGACATGAATGATTTGGTAAACTCACAAACTTCAGACAATATACAAAAGAAAAATTCTCGAGAAATTTGGTAAAGCCTACACTTTATGAAGCCATAGTTTGGAAAAGAAAATCACCTGAAGCTTTGATAGACAATTAAATGCATCTCATTCCTCCATACAGACCAAAAAATCCAAATCAGTGTACAAACAAACAACCCCGGAACAAGAATTGATTTTTCTGTCTCTCGAATAGACTTAAAGTAATAAGAACATGGGATATCATGGCCAATTCATCACTAATTTTGCAACGTAGTAAATGAAGATTTTGGATCTTAGGGTAATAAGAACATGGGATATCATGTACATCAAGATCCAGGTGACTTGACTTTATTCTGATTTGTACCAGTGAAGGACACTTGGTTAATAGTAGGGAAAATGTTGAGTTTTTCACCTGGCTTTGATAGATTTCTGTGGGAAGTTACCTTTATCAAAAAGAGGATGATAATGATTATGAATAATGAGTTGTTCCAAATTCGGGAATGAATTTGCTCTCACCGGAAGGTCATTGTTAGGCGAACAACTTGTCCAATTGAAAGACAAAGCCTTTAAATGCTTCATCTTTGGATTTGATCCCAACTCTCTTAAACACTCGGTCTTGAATGGTGCTGTAATTCCACTAGCAATATGAAGAGCTTCAAGACTTATGTCAGAGCCTGCAACCTCGGAAAGGGCTTCGTTTAAATCACCTTGAAAGTATTTGCTCAGATGGAGGCTTTTGAGTTGTGTAAACCGCTTGAGATGTTGAGAGAGAATGCTGAATTTGGGGTGAAAAACATTCAAGCTTTCTTTCACAAGATCTGCGTTCGCCAAGAAACTCTTACAGGCCAAAGACACTCTTTTCAAGTCCCCTTCGTTGAGATGACTGAATATGAATTGCCAGCACTCCGGTGGCAAATTTTCACTACCATCCATTGGCTTCAACAACTTTGACATCTACCCAATTACCCCCCTTTGCCTTACTGACCTAATCGTACCAAAAAAAAAAAAATCGCTAATGACCTAATGTATAGACATTTTATATATATAATATACTAAATAAATGTTATTTAAAAGACCCAGTGAAATTACCAAAGGCCTCTTTTTAGGATCGATTAGGAGACTCTATTTGAACTTTTTTTATCCTTTTTTGTCTTTTCTCACTTGTCAAATTACTAAGAAGACCCTAGGTTAGTATCTAGCCAGTTCTTACCCTTGAGCCCTTTTTTGTAATTATCATTTCCTTTGACATAAATGTTATAATAAATCGTATCACCCTTATCTCTACTTTTGCAAATGAATACTAGAATTGTAACCTCTCTTCAGGCCTTTCATGTCCATATGAAGAAGAGAGTAAACTTAATTTTTGTTTAATTGCTACACACTTTAGAGGAGGAAACAAAATTGAAGCTATTGCACATGTCCATGTTCAAACTAATATTTACTATTTATTGTTAACTTTAGGGTATATGCTCAATGTTAATAGTATAGCCTTTTAAAGATGCAATACATTTAAAATCATAGTACTTTCGAACTTTCCTACGCATCAAACAATTTAATTCGAACAGAAAATTGTTTAAAAAAATAGATTTCTAAACACCCGACGCGCCAGCGCAGTCCGATCCACTTGACATGTGTCCACCGTCAGTGGAATTAGCAAACTGCATGTGCGGGTCTAGAAGGGCGACATGTGTTCTTTTACGGACTAGATTGAAATATTAAAAATCTAATTAATTCTAAAATGGGTTACTTCAACCTTTTAACCCGCTTGCATAGTCCAAAAACTGAATTGTCAGTGTACCCAATAATAACCCATTTATTTATCATCAAAACAAGAGGTCAATCTCGTACGTCGTTGACCCTAATCAAGTACTTTTTTTCTTACCCAATCAAGTACTTGGATGTAACTGAGCCATAGTTTGGTATTGCGGTTGCAGTTTGGAAAAACTTACTTCGGAGAAAGTGCTTTTAAGAAGTGCTTTTTGAAATTGTGGTAGAAATTTGTACTTAGTGTTTGGTATTGTTTTGAAAAAGTGTGATAGTAAAGTAAAATGACTTAAAAGGATATAAACTTAAAAGGGGGAGAAAAATAATTTATATGATTTTTGGTAATTTAATACGCAAAAGCATCTAAATAATAGCTTTCCAGCTTGATTTGGCTTTTGCGGTCAAAACTAGCTTTGGACACAAACCCTGAAGTGTTTGGTATTACGTTTGAAGTGAAAAGTTACTCCTTTTTTTTATTATCTCCAAACACAATGCCAAACCAGACCTAAACCATTATAGAACTCGGGTGCAATTTGTTAATTTATTAAACAATCTAAAAAGGTTGAAAAATGCTAGAAACTTATATAATATTAAAAAATTGTTAAGATTACTACAAAATTTTATGAAGTTATTAGACTTAAAAATATATATTTTTTTTAATCATATATTAAGGTTACTAATAAGTTTATGAGATTGATGTAAAAAAAATTTATAAGATTAACTAATAGATCTACTGAACTACTATTCAGAGTATTAAAAAAAATTTTAAGATAGTTATGAAACCTTAGAAGGTTACTAAAAAACTTATCTGGTTTATAAGGTTGATAAAAAGCTTCAATTTTGATTCTAACCGCAATTTCTTTTTCAAGCAAATAGCTAGGTACGGATATGCAACAACGATTGTTTATCTTCAATTGATTGAAGAGTTACAAATCGACATCAAGATATAATATATATATATATATATATATATATATATACTAATACTAATACTAATACTAATTACTAATACTAATATATACTATACTAAATAGTATTTGAAACACTCACTGAAATTACTAAGGGGTCGTTTGGTATCGTTTTCGTTTTTCTGTTTTTTTGTTTTTGTTTCGTTTTCGTTTTGTTTTTGTTGCGCTGTTAATTTTTGAAAACAAAAACATGTTTGGATATACAATTTGATTCTATGTTTTTAAATAAAAAAGTAAAAGAAAAAATGGTTAAAAAGTATGTGAGTTACTGTTCATCATTGTGTTTCTGTGTTTTGAAAGTGTTTTGGAAAAACATGAAAACACAAAATTCTTGCTTCCACTTTTTTTCAAAACATTGCTTCTGTTTCCAAAATTTTTGAAAACGGAAACAGCCTGCCAAACATGTTTTCACTGTTTTGTTTCCAAAAACAGAAAATTGGCAACAGAAAACAGGAAACAAAAACGATGTCAAACGAGCTCTAAAAGCTCCAAATCAAGATTAATGAGGAGCCAGCATTTTGTCCTTTTTTGTCTTTTCACACTTGGTAAATTATAGAAAAGTCCAAACTATATTTTTATCTTTCCTTTACCTATTTGGTCATTTTGGTAATTACAAGTCCTTTGAAACCGTTTTGGGAAGTCATCAGTGTAGACGTGTTTATTGTTGGGAGAATTCCTCTTTAGTGTATTGAAAAGCTAAATAAGCCATGATTGGTGATATAGAGAAAATTAATCCTTCATCTATACTAACTATTTTTTTAATTAAATAGAACTTTGCATTAACTATATAAAGAAGTGGAATTAATAATTACTTAGTTCAAGTTCATTTAGAATAGCTTAAGACATGTAATTGTTTTCTCCAATTGGCATAGACTTTAATTTTTGTGATACTAGATAAAAAAATAGGTTAATCATTTAGGTATAGTATGTTTTTAAATAGTAGAAATTATATAAGCAAGCTTTACAATTTAGATGATATAATATGTTTCAAGCAAACCCAGTTTTCCATTTATAGATCAATAGTTGCTATTTATAAATATAATAAATTTTAGATCATGTTGTAACTTTGAAACATTTTTTCAACATCGAGCGATTGCATTCAATAGAAGTAATTCTTAAACAATCCAAATTTTTTAACGTTCGACGCGCCAGCGCGAACCGAACCACTTGTATATACTAAATAGTATTTCAAAGACCCAGGAAATTTACTGAAGGCCCCTTTTAAGGATCGATGAGGAGGTTTCATTTGAACTTTTTTTGTCCTTTTCTGTCTTTTCTCACTTGCCAAATTACTAAGAAGACCCTAGGTTAGTTTCTAGCCAGTTTTTGCCCTTGAGCCCTTTTTTGTAATTATCCTTTCCTTTCACATAAATGTTATAATAAATCATATCCCCATTAATTATCTAGAATTGTAACCTCTCATCAAGCCTTTCATGTCCATATAAAGAAGAGAGTAAACTTAGTTTTTGTTTAAGTACTACACACTTTAGACGAGAAAACAAAATTGAAGTTATTGCACCTGTCCATGTACAAACTAATATTTACTATTTATTGCTAACTTTAGGGCATATGCTCAATGTTAAAAGTATAACCTTTTAAAGATGCAACACATTCAAAATCATACTACTTTCAAAATTTCCTACGTATCAAACAATTTAATTCGAATAGAAAATTGTTCAAAAAAGTAGATTGCTGAACGCCCGACGCGCCAGCGCGGGCCGATTCACTTGTAAATATTATTTGAAACACCTAATGAAATTACTAAAGATTCCAACTCAGGATTGATGAGGAGCCAGCATTTTGTCCTTTTTTTGTCTTTTTTTACTTGGCAAATTATAGAAAAGTCCAAACTAGATTTTTATCTTTCCTTTACCTGTTTGGTCATTTTGGTAATTGCATGTCCTTTGGAACCGTTTTGGGAAGTCATTAGTGTAGACGTATTTATTGTTGGGAGAATTCCTCTTTAGTGTATTGAAAAACTAAATAATCCATGATTGGTGATATATAGAAAATTAATCCTTCATCTATACTAACTATCTTTTTAATTAAATAGAACTTTGCATTAAGTATATAAAGAAGTGGAATTAATAGTTACTTAGGGCAAAATGCTCAATTTAGGGCCAAATGTTTGCCACGATGCTCGATTTGGGGCCAAACGTTTCAATTGCAACAAAATAGGGCCAAACGTTTTCGGGCCTGCTCAATTCGGGGCTTTTTCGGATGGTGTCAAGGCTGTGAGTTACACGCATCGTTAATAGCGAGTTAGAGTGCCACATGGAAATTTCAACAAAAATAAATGGAATTTAATACATTTTAGGAATTAAAAAATAAAACTAATTTATTTAAATTAAAAGTTAGGGTTTATTTAATTCATTTATTTTCTTCTTCATCTTCATCGAGCACTAGCCATTTTCTTCATCTTCTTGTAGGAAATCAATTCACCAGCAAAATCATCTTCATCTTCAGTTCGTGTTTTCGCAAACAAATTTCTCATTCAACAATTCTTCCCAAAATCCCGCATCGAGTTCTTTGTCATCTTGCCCCCTTCTTTTTTTTGTTTTTCAAAGCCTGCAACTGAACCCATGTTGAAAATTGCAGATCCATCCTTATCCATTCAAAGCTCTTTTGCTTGAGTAATTTTCGAGTTCTTTGTCTGCATTAAAAATTAGTTTTTCCCAAATTTCTCAACCCAGACTCGACATTTCTTAGGAAAAATAGAAAAGCAAAAAACTTAGGGTTCCAATCAATTTTGCGAGAATTTTGTTTGATTTCAAGGGTTTAGATGTTAGTAAAAGGGTCACGTAAAGATGTCAGTGTTTTTTATTAAGAGTTTTCGATTTATATTTGGGGCTTTGATAGAATCTGGGTTTTGGGTGATTTTTGAGCATTGGTTCGATTACAAGCATTGATTCAAGCAGTTTATGGTGCGATTGAAGTTCTTGGTTCTGGGTTTGGTGCGATTGAAGCTTTTGTTTGAATTGATTTGGGTTTAGGGCACTTTCAGTTTCAGTTATACCCTCTGTTATACCCTTTTCTTTCAGTTCCTCATATCTGCAAAAGGTAACAGCGGTTCATTCAGAATCTCAGATAGTAATGCACCTCTTCTTTTTATTCTTAAGACTCTATTTTTCTTGTCCAACTCTTTAATCTTTAGTTTTCCAGACTTTTTTTTATATATATCTCGATTTGTTTCTAACTATTTGAAAAAAAAATATCACTTTTTCCTTTCTTTTTAATTGTTGTTAGATTCAATTCTTAGATTCTGCAATGGAGCGATATATTTTTCAATATTTCTCTTTCTTTTTCCTTTTGTGAATTTGGTGACTTTTTTTATAATTTAGCGCTGCCTATATGTCTCTTTTGTTTTTTTTCATGGTTTTCAATTTTCATGGCTTTAATTATACATGGATTATGGGTTCACAAACATGAACTTTAGTTTCAGGTTCACAAAAACATGGATAATGGGAATGAAATTTCATCATCATTAAGCTTTGCCTCATCATTTTATCTATCAAATAGATCTGAAAGTCACCTGACAGAAGCTGCAACAGACCCTCAAGTGTCCAATCTAGAGACCTTGAGCTTGAACAAACTCAGCAGCAGCCTTGAAAAATTGCTGCTTGATGAGGAATATGATTACAGCGATGCTGAGATAGTTGTGGAAGGCAATGTTTTTCCTCCTTCCTAAAATGCTGAAAATTGTCTCCAAAGTTTGTATTTGAAGGAAATCTGGAGGTTTTGATGGTGAATGGGCATGGGTAGCGATTCTTCTTCAACATATGTTTGGATTTTTTTTTTGTTTAAAAGGTAGTTTGATCCTAGAAAAGTGAAAAGAAAACTTTGAAGAGTGTTTGTCATTTTTATTTAATTTTGTAATTTTATTTTTAATTTCAGAAAATAAATAAATGAAATAAAAATGCCACGTGGACAATAACAGAGGTTTAACGGAGCGTGTATGGCACTCTCCGGATTCCGTCAGAAAAAGCCCCGAATTGAGCAGCCCCGAAAACGTTTGGCCCCATTTTGTTACAATTGAAACGTTTCGCCCCAAATCGAGCATCGTGGTAAACATTTGGCCTCAAATTGAGCATTTTGCTGTTACTTAGTTCAAGTTCATTTAGAATGGCTTAAGTCTTAAGACATGCAATTATTTTCTCCAATTGGCATAGACTTTAATTTTTGTGATACTAGATAAACAATAGGTTAATCATTTAGGTATTGTATGTTTTTAAAAAGTAGACATTATATAAGCAAGTTTTACAATTTAGATGATACAATATGTTTCAAGCAAATCCAGTTTTCCATTTATAGATTAATAGTTGCTATTTAGAAATATAATAAATTTTAGATCATGTTGTAACTTTGAAACATTTTTTCAACATCGAACGATTGCATTCAATAGAAGTAATTCTTAAACAATCCAAATTTTTTAACGCTCGACGCGCCAGCGCGAGCCGAACAACTTGTAATAATTATTAGAAGAACTTAATATTATTGTTTATACCTCAATTTACAATTGAGGGTAAATTGGTCTTCATATAAATATTATTAAGATGAGTGGTTAGGATTTAATTAAAAATCATGAAGAAACTTGGTTTCTGTACTACCCTAGTTCTGATAGAATTAGGAAAATCTTGTAATTAATTGCAAGGGCTGAAATTTATCAATTATAATATAAATAATAATTATTTTTCAGAATAATTATTATTAAAAATTCCATCTATGCCGCCCCTACCTAAGAGAGTGGCAAAGAAAATCAAACAGAAACAGTTTCCTTTAATATAGGGCTAATTAGCCTTTTTTGCCCCCTGAAGTTTGACAATTTAGGCCAAATTGCCCCCTGAACTAAAAATTGTGCCACATTCCCCCTTTAATTTTCAAAATCAAGCCAAATCCCCCCCTAATGTAACGTCCGTTAATCACGTGTCCTCACGTGACTAACGGATCCGTTAAACCTAACTGAATTTACTGATGTGGCGAAGGTTTGCTGACGTGGATTTTCCATGTCAGCACTAGGACCCACTCTAAATTAATACTAACCTATTAAAAATTCAATAAACTACAATAAATGTAAAATAAATAAAAATCTCTTAATTTTTTTTGTTATTGTCTTTTTTTCTTTCTTTTCTTCTCTCCCTCATTTTCAACCTTAACTCTCATCTTCTAATCAAACCACCCTACCTGATTATCTTCTCACGACGATGGCCTCACCGTTGACAGCCCCTTCTCTGTTTACTTTCTTTGTCTTGTTTCTTTTCTTCCTTTTTCCTTCTTTTTTTCTTAGCCTCCGAAAACCACCCAAACCAAAAAACCCTCTGTCCTATTCCGACAAAACACCCAAAGCAAGGGGAAATACACTCATCAGTTGGCTTCCCAAGCAATTGGAAATACACTATAACCAATGGCGAAAAAATGAATTCACTGTATCTTACCTTGACAATGTTGATAGGGCCATCGACAGCGGGATATGAATAAGAAGAACCAGTATCAGCATCAGAAGCGGAACCGATATGAGTCCCCTCTGGAAGAAAAGAGCATAACGTTGTTCCCTACGAATTTTTTAGTTTTTTTGTTTTTGTTTTGTTTTTTTTTTTATATAAATTTATCACCGTGACCAATGGAAGAGTCTTCTTTGAATTTATCATCTTCGGCTTTGTTAATTTTCAGAGTCTTTGGCTCTTGCTTTTGCTTTGTAATGCAAACTAAAATATCTGGGTTGCTAAATTTTTTTGGTTCCTTAAATTTCTTTCTGGGTAATATTGTTGAAGGATTAAAGATTTTCAAATAGCAAAAATGGCAGCAATATTTTCTGGGTTTTTAAAATTCATATTGGATTGATTTTATAAATCAATAGAAATGGCACCAAGTACATAAACATAGCAATAGTGAAATGCCCCAAAACTTGTCTGGGACTTTGACTTTGTTGGATTGGTTGGAGGAAGAAGATGTAGTAGAAGAAGAGAGTAAAAAGAAAAAGAAGAAAAAAAAATAGAAGAAGTCGTGGAAGAAGAAAGAGAAAAAATGGAAAAAAGATAAAGAGAAAGCAAGGTTTTTTTTTTAAAACGATTTCTTTGTGTTTTTCTTATTGGTCCCACGCACGTGTAGCTCTTTATTTTTTGTTTTTTAGGTTATGTTTAATTTTAAATTAAAATAAAAGAAATTATTTGTTTTAAAAATTAAAAATTTATTAAACTTTGAATGGGACCCACAGAAGGCTGAGTTGGTGATTTTAACGGATCTGTTAATCACGTGGGGTCACGTGACTAACGGACGTTAACAGAAGGGGGAAATTGGCCAAATTTTGTAAATTGAAGGGGGAACTTGGCACAATTTTTAGTTCAGGGGGCAATTTGGCCAAAATTGTCAAAGTTCAGGGGGCAAAAAGGCTATTTAGCCTTTAATATTGCTGTCTACTAGGGAGGTAAGTAGTAAAAAAGGAAGTTGTTTACCAACTACCAATGAGATGGAAAATATCTCATGGACTTGATAATAAGGCTCAAAGTCGTGTCCCATGTAGAGGCGAGGCCGCCCTCTTCCATGAGGAGAGTTATTTTTCTCTTCCTATAGGAAGGAGGCAAGAGCTAAAGTTTTTCAGCAAGAGAAACATCTACCTACGTGAGGGAGGCATGAGATTTTCAACCTCACACCTCCTCAACATAGTCGACCTAACATGGTGGAGAAATCGCCTAGCCCTTTTCCCCTCCTCGGGAGGCAAAACTATAACTTTGCATTTTGTTCAATTAAGGACAAAATGGTAAAATTAATTAATTGAAGAGGCTAGAAGCTGCGATTTCTACCAAGGAGCATACCATGATGATCCTTGAGCTATGTAGATCATCTTGGTAAAATTTCACCTTGTTCTGACATCGGTGTAAAAACTTATGCCCGGTTTTCAGTTAAGGATATTTTGGGGAGAGAAACCAAGTTCACCATGAAGGAGAGCTCGAGCTCACTTGGAATTTATTCCATAGTCTCATGGAGATAATATAAGTCTACTGGTGAAATTTTGGTTTATTCCGAGTTCGTTTGCAACTTTTGCATTCTTTTCACTTAAGGACATGTGGCTTTCTCACCCCGGTTTAAGCCATTTTCTTAACTAAGTAGTTTTTTCATGATTTGAAGAGCTAAGTATGATTAAGTGGAGATAATTTCGTGGCCTTAGTGTTAAAAGTTCAATTCATGATGACAGTAGGCAACTACTTAGTCAGATTAGTTGATTTCAGCACAAAAGAAGCAACAAAGGCATGCTAAAGTGTGACGGGAAGAAGGATTGGCCATCAACCATCCAGGAGGAAGATTTCCATCTCCCATTTAAGAGTGTGACGCCCTGGCATCCTTTTCTTCCATCTCCTCAATAGTTGGAAGCAATCAAAAGAAGAAAGAAGCTTCACTACACCTTCCTAGAAGCTGTCATCTACCTAGGAGGAGGAATTCGGCTTCTTCAGCAAGTCGAGCCCATTAATTTCAAGGCCCATGCTGCCCCCTATATAAAGGAAGCCATTCCAAGTCTTCAGACAGATATCACTCATCTCACAAACTATCTATCAGAGATATCACTCATCTCACAAACCATTTCTCAGAGATATCACTCATCTCAAAAACCAGCTCCTGAAGCTACAAACTTGCTCTATGCAAAAAACCAAGTTCCGTGCTTATTTTCTATCTGGCTCTGTGCCATTTTCCCTTTGTTCATCACGAGCTCTTACTCGTTCTTCTTATTTTTCTTGTTTAGATCTTGTCTCAGGACATCAAAACACTCTTTTAGTGTTTTTCTCTTGTTTCAATCTTGTCTCCGAGCATAAAAACACTGTACACGTGTTTCTTTCTCATCAATAACAATTAAATTGTTATTTTCTTTCAATTTCAATCAAAAACAGATCTCATAGATCTGATCCAGTTAAAGAGAAAAAGAAGAAGGCCAAGTTATGAAGAACAATTTGTTGTGGATCCAATGATTTAAATGTTCTGGTGTGACTTTGATCCGGTCCCCAAAAATCGCTTTGATCTTTCAATCTGCTGCTCCGCAAACCAGATCCAGTTTTTACAACCTCTTTGTCAATTTCAGCAAGAGATTTTTGGCGCAACATCTCTTTTTGGCACGCCCAGTGGGACACAACAACAGCTTGTCCTCCCTTTCTGGCGTCCACCTCTTTCTTTTTCCTCTATATAGCCGGCAATCCCCGGCTCTCCTCCTCCTAGTCTCTCAGCAAGGTGTCCGCCTCACTCAAAGGTCCACACCAACTTACTCCCCTCGACGCCCGAAGCAGGACAAGATAGCAGATCTCTCCTCCTCCAACACCTCCAGGGTATACTTTCTTTACTTTTTCTTTTCTTTTATTTACTTTTCTAAGTTTTACTAAGTGGCAAACATGTGGCCTAAGGTTGATGAAGGGATATCTAGTCATGGCATGCAAACTAGAAGCAAAGCCGTGGCTGATCCTTCACAGTTACCTTTAGATCCTGATTCAAAGATGTTGCTACAATACCTCACTGAAGCTATGAATGAAATTTCCTTGGCTCATGAACAGAGGATGCAACAACTTATAGGATCAAGGGATCATATGAATAGATCTCATGACTAACTTAAGGAGGCTAATGACTCTCTTAAGGAGCAAATGATTCAAGATCGAGAGAACATCCTGGCTCAGATTGGTCAAGTAGAAGATAGACTCGGGTGGCAGATCCAACAAGTAGCCCAAGATCCAAGGCAAGTTAACCTCCCTGCACTTATCCCTCCACCTATGGCGCCACATGTCCTTAATGGTGCCAATCAGGTGAGAATTCCACACCAAATGGATGTCGTTGGTAATAACCTACCGCCTCCTAGGGAGGGAGCAGTAAGAGGTGAGAATGAAGGTGATCTCATCCTTGGACATCACTGGAGCAACAACTTCAAGAAACAAATCAGCAAGTCGCTGCGCTCACTGATTTATTCAATGCGAATTTTTCAAGTGTGCCTAAGGTTTGTGGTATTTGTAAGCAAGGACACTACACTGATAAGTTCCCTTCGTTTGAACACACCGCACAAGAAGTCAATGCTGTTGGAATGCAAGGAGCATATCAAAGCAAGCCTGAACCTTATTGGAGAGTCGAGCAACCAAGTCAACAATATGGGAAAGGCCAATGAATTATCAAAGGCCTAATTTTCAACAATCTTCACAAGCTATCGAGATGCAATAATTGAGAGAAGCTATGGAGATGATGAGAAAACAAATAAGTCAATTGGCTAGTGACATGAGTGAACTCAAGACACAAGGTCAACAAAGGATCCCATCGCAACCCAAGGTACCTCCTAAGGAGAATGTAAGTGCAATCACCTTAAGGAGTGGAAAAGAGTTGGAAAACCCTTTTCCTACCCATGCCGCACAAGATGAAGGAGAGCCGAGCTACACCAAAGAAGAATTGCAAGTGCCTGACAAAGAAATCAAGATTGAAGCTGAACCCAAAGAAGATGGCGCAACCACCATGAAAAAAGCCAAGGAAACCGCCGCTGACAAGAAGGATTCCAAGACTGATAACAAGCCACCTTTTCCATCAAGATTGAAGATTTCAAAGAAAGAAGATGATAATCAAGATATTTTGGAGATACTTCGAAAAGTTGAGGTCAACATCCCACTTCTTGATGTTATTCAACAAATTCCAAATTATGCAAAGTTACTTAAGCAACTTTGTACCAACAAGAAAAGATTACAAGGTAAGGTAAGTGCTGGAGTTAATGTATATGCTGTGCTTCAAAAGAGTTTACCTCCTAAGTGCAAGGATCCAGGTACGTTTTCTATTACTTGTTCTATTGGAAGAAGTGTTATAGAGAATGTTATGCTAGATTTAGGAGCATCTTTAAGCGTAATGCGTTATTCTTTTTATCAATCTTTAATTCTTGGTCCTTTGAAAACTACTGATGTGATTTCACAGTTAGCTGATGGATCTTTGGTTCATCCCAAAGGTGTTCTAGAGAATGTCTTAATTCAAGTTGAACACTTGGTTTTTCCTATTGATATCTTCGTTATAAGGATGGAACATTCGAAAGATCAATGTCCGCTTTTATTAGGAAGACCTTTCTTAAGAACTTACCATACTAAGATTGATGTATTCGATGGTTCACTGACCATGGAATTCGATGGTGATATAATCCAACCTAGAGTTTCATCTCAATCGCCATTGAATTCTAACAAGTTTGTTTGTGTTGTGAGTGTTAAAAGTGTTAAGAAGAAAGCTAAAGAATCTTCATCGACGAAGCCTGATCAGATTTCCAGAGGAAGACAAAGGATACAAGACATTCGACAACGCTACAACGAGAATTTCCACCAATTTTGGGGGAGATTTAAGAAGTTGTGTATCGATTGCCCTCAACATGGATTCAATAAGGGAATTCTAATCCAAATCTTATATGGAGGATTGGGACTCAAAGATCGAGTTCTTGTTGATTCTTTTAGTCGCACTCCAAAATTGAAGAGAACCCCGAAGAATGCATATTATGCATTTGAAGAATTATCCCGAAGGACGAAATTTTCAACCTCAAAGGAAGAGGAAGAAGCCAACAAGCATGGAGTTCAGCCACAAGGAGAGAAGCAGAAGATGGAAGTCAAGGAACCAAAGGAAGACACTCAATGCCATGATCGAGCTAACCCAGTCGGCCATTGCCCGGTTATAGCCCGGCCATCATCACACATGGCCCGAATAGGACCGGCCATACCCGAGCCGCGCCGAGACATATGCCCGACCATGTCCCGGCCACCCGAGCCATCTGCCGAGCCACGCCCGGACTCCTCCGCGCACCACAACCGGTCATCCGCGCCGCCTGCCCGGTCAAGCCAACCTTCCTCCGCTTCATCCGAGCCTCATGCCCGGCTAGGACCGACCACAGCCAAGCCAAGTGCCCGGCCATGCCCGGCCAGCGCTGCATCCTCCGCGCGCCTTGCCCAGCCTTCCGCGCTATCCTCCGCGCGCCCCACCTGATTAGGATCGACAATTGCCGCGCCACCTCATGCTTCTACCAGGCCATATCCGCCCAAAGCCGTGCCACCACCGGTTAAGCGCGTGCCACCACCAGCCATGCCCGTGCCACCATCATTCAGTACCGCCACATCAACGTTGATGAATTCAAGTCTTGATAAAATTCAACTTGAAATTCTCAAAACCATTAATGATACTCTCAAAATCATTGTGGACTTGTTGAAGGAATATACCCATAGTTCCTTCACCCTTGAAGAATAATTTCTTTAAGGCAGTCTAGCCAAAGACCTTAAAGAAAGGCGCTTATTGGGAGGCAACCCAATGATTTTACATGAAGAACCGAAGGAGAGCAAATGGAGCTTAATTTGGACGATTGCAAGATGAATTCGAAATGAGTCAAGTTTCAGAAGCAATGATGGAGCTTATGCCTACAAACAGAGAAGCTTTCTTTAACCCTATCTTTTTAATTTTCCTTGCGTTATTTTGTCTTGATTGATTGATTGCTTTGATTGCTTGCCTGTTCTTTGATGTGAATTAATTGTTAGTCTAGTTTTTAGTTCATGCATTTAAATAAATCACATGAGCATGCATAATTGTTTGTGTCAATTTCTTATGTGTTTCCACATTGAGGACAATGTGTCTTTTCAGTATAGGGAAGAGAGTCTGCATGCATTATAATCTTAATTAAAATATGCCATAATTTTTTCGAAAATTTTGAAAATTTTGCATATATTAATTGATTGATTTGATTATGATTGATTAATACTTAGAATTTTAAGAAAGTTTTATTTGATTGATTGATTGATAGCATGATATTTGATTTCTTAGATTAGGTATAATTAGAGTTTGTGATAAAAGCATATTGTTCATTATTTTCTATGATTGCCTATTTCTAGAACTTATGTTTAATTTTTATTGAAATTACAATTATGATAGTATGTTATGGATATGTCAAGAACAAGTGTGGGGGACTACTTATATAAAAGGGTAGTTAAAAAAAATCTTTTTCAAAAAGAAGTGCTTTCATGCAACAAGAGAAGAGGTATTTCTGCATACTTTATAAAAAAATTTTAATCCATTGTTGTCACTCTTTTCTTTAACAAAAGGAGTTAGTAACCCTTGGAAAGAGGATAAGAGGCATGGAATTGTAGAAATATTGTCCCTCTGAAAAAAATAAAAAGAAGGAGTCCTTATAGAGTGCTAGTAGCCTCAAAAGTGGGAGTTAGTAACCCCAAATCATGAACACTTCGAGGTTAGTAACCTCAATTTTCTAAAAATCAATTACCCTTTAAAAATCTATTATAACCCACACGTAAACCCTTGATTTGTATCTGTGATATGCATTCCTTTGAGTAATGGAGATAAAGGTGAAGACATAAGCTTATGGAAAGAAGTAGTTATAGGATGTAATGAAAGGTAAGTGATTAGAACTACTTTAATTATGGTTACTTAAGAATAAAGATGCTTGTTATTTGTTGATCTTTTGAATTGAGTACTCTTATGATTCTTTGTTATTTTGATTTCATAATTATGTTGATCCTTAATATATGTATGCATTCAAAGTTTTTTGAAAAGATTTAATTAAAATGAAATTTTGATTTGCATTAGTTTAGGATTATATGATTGTTTTTAGGTGTTCAAGTTTAGTAATTTTCATAGTTTTCTATACTAGTTTGCTAGGGACTAGCAAAGATTTAGTGTGGGGGAAATATGATTGAGCTAAATTAGACCCTATTTTTATGGCTATTTTACTATGTTTTTAGACCCATTTATGCTTAATTATATGCTATTAATATTTATGTTTTTAGTCTTTAAGTGATGTGAAATTGAGAAATTGTTATTTTTCACTATTTTTGGAGCTATTTTGATGATTTTTTACACAGATTTGAGCAAAGCAATTTTGAGTATAGATTTGGAGATTCGAAGTTCGTGTTTCAAGACCATTTGAAGATAAATTGGAGACTTGAAAACCTTTGAAGATTTATTTCAAGAGGAAGAATTGAAGAATTGGAGGTTTAATTGAAGACAAGCCATGGATAAACCCTTAAGCTTTGGTATTTATGGATAATTTATATGGGAAAATACTCAGCCCATATAAGATATTAATTGGAATTAAAATCCCAATTAATGACTCCTAAATCCAAGGAAATATCCAAATCCCGTAGATTCCCGATTCTAGTCCCAATAGGATTAGGATTCAGGCGCAATTTTAGTAGAAAAATCATAACTTTCTGCTCAGACCTCCGATTGAAGCCCACGAGTATTCGTTGGAAAGCTAACTCCGAGATTTACAACTTTCCTTTGAAGTTCAAGACCCAGTTCTGCCGTTTGCAAGCCCAAAACTGCCGTCAAAGTTCCTGCACGAATTCAGCAAAATTTCAGGATCCTATTTTAACTTGGATTCTACTCTAGGATGACTTTTAATCTAACTTGGACTCCAAGTTAGACCCTAAACCGTCCTAGACCTCTTTCCATGTTAGGATTGGAATTCCTAGGGTTATTTCCACTATAAATAGCTACCTCCTGTAACACAAATCACATACCTTCACATAATTCTCTTTAGATTTATTTTCTATTTTTTCTTCTAGTTTTTAGGCAAGGGTGCCGCCACCCCCTATAGCCATAGGGAGGTGCGGCAACTCTAGGTTTTTAGCAAGGAGATTTTCGCCCCTTCTAGTTCTGTAAGTACTCTTATGCCGCTCATGGATTTTCCCAAATCCATGAGTAGCTAAATTCTTATACTTCTAATCCTTTGGTGAATTCAATCGATTGATATGGTGAGATTTCTATATTTATAATTTGGTATTTTATTTTTGATAGATAGCATGTTAAACTCTGTTTTATTCCATGACCTTGATTTTTATTGGTTTATGCGGCCGATAAATTGATATTTTGAGAGATCTATTGCTAAGTCAGGCGGTATAGTTAACCCTCGAGTCTGATTGTTTGGTAGCGAATCGTTGACGACTAACCCCCGCTTCGATGAGTTTCTCATGCCAGTGATTGGATTTTATTTGATTGTTGTATGGTTTTATTTGTTAAGCATGTGTGAAAGAACTAATTAAATAGTTGATCTTAATGCTTTGTTGCTTGATGAATCTTTAAGTCTTAACCGGTAATTGATTTGTTAAGTTAACAATAGGGGTAATTTAAGCCTTAACCGGTAATCTTATCTAAATAGCATGTTAGGTTTTTCCTAGACCAGTTTTTATAGGGATTTAATATTGAATTCATCTTTTAAATCAAGGACCCATATTCAATTTGATTGTTTTCTACCATTGGAGAAGAAGTATGCTTTAATTATTGTTTTCTTTCTTATCTGCTATAGTCCTAGATTTAATTTACTTTGCTTTGTTTTCTAGTATAATTGTTTTCTGTTTAATTGCTTTCTTTCAATCTCTGTTTTCTGTGTTTTGTTTTGAGATATTTTAAGGATTGTATCTTAGGATAAAGTCTACACCCTTCTCTGTGGGATCGACCCATGTTTGCCCTATCTACTATAGTTAGGATTTTGTGGGGAATTATTTTTATGATTGCTGACGACCGATCAGTAGGCAAGTTCAGTGCCGAACCATGTAAATTCTTCTGTCTTGTGTGGATGATTTATTGTTTTAGTTGCTTCGCTTGCATGATTAATTGATAGATTATGGTTTGGAATATCCGGGTTACAACAATTGGTATCAGAGCTCAGGTTGAATGGATTGGAGGTTGCCTGATAACCCAAACTTGAGATATGGTTCGTCAGGTTTGTTGTTGTGGAGATTGCCAAATTTCTCTACTTGATGATTTGTTTTGAAGATCGCATGTTGCCTTTTCAAATCAGATTTGGATGAAAAGCAAGATCGGATTTGGAATTAAAGTTGAAGATGATGTAGTTAAGATGAAGACACACAAGAGAAGACTACTTGAAGAATGTGAGACTTTCATTGTAGGTGGAGCCAAGCATGTCCTTGATGATTGATTGAAGATTGAAAATTTGATGGAATTTGAGTCAAGGTGGAGATTGTTGGGATTTTGACTCAAATCCTAATTAGATTTGGATTGAAATTTTTAGGCCTATTGCTTGGTGGACAAAAAAACTTTGTAAACAAGAATCCTAGTAGGGATTACTTGGAAGCTAAGTTTATGTTAGTATAAATAGAGAGTTTCTCGATAGGGTTTTGTATGCTTTGAGAAAAGATGTAGTCTAAGGATTAGATTTGGGTGGAGACACCCTATAAGACAAGAGGATGGTCCTCATGGGTGTGTGTGTGATTGTTTGGTTTGGTTGATGTAATGATTAGTTTGTAAAGACCAAGCGAGAGTGCTCAAAGATGGGTTGAGTTTGTTTTTAGATTGATTGTTAGGTTGGGTT
This sequence comes from Corchorus olitorius, assembly GCA_001974825.2. Taxonomy (NCBI): domain Eukaryota; kingdom Viridiplantae; phylum Streptophyta; class Magnoliopsida; order Malvales; family Malvaceae; genus Corchorus; species Corchorus olitorius. The sequence goes on from AWUE01013161.1 coordinate 20,964, forward strand.
GAGAGATTGAGTGAGAGTTATTGATAATTATGTATGATGTAATTTTTCAATAACTAGTGGATTTCTTTTCTCATCCGTGGACGTAGGTAAGTTCAGTGCCGAACTACGTAAATTTTCCTTCTTGTGTGGATGATTTATTGTTTTAGTTGCTTCCGCTTACATGATTAATTTGATAGATAATGGTTTGGATATCCGAATCACAACAATTAGAAGAACAAATTGATTCAAAGACAAATTATGAAACTGATCAAGAACCAACTTACTTAATTAAGCCCCTATCCACATTAGCTAGCTAGGGACTTTAATTTAAGTAAAAGAAAATGCTAAAGTCGAAAACTAACTCCTCTTCCTCCTTGGCGATAATAACTAGCGAAGAAAAGTAAACAAAAAGCATAACATCGAGCTAGAAACATAGATTCTGGCAAAAAAAAAAAAGCTAGAAAACATAGAGAAGGAAGAAAGGAGAGGGAGGGAGGCGGCTCCCTAATCTTCCACCATTTAATTGTAATATAAAGTAGGAAACAATATTTAGAGCTTAAATTGGTGCAGCGCCTTGCGGATTTGTGGTTTATGATCAGTTTCCTCAACCTTTTTGGAGTGCTTACATTTGATAATTTCTTGGACGGTGATCTCTCGGTAGATCGGAGGGTTTTCTTTTGATACCAATTCCTTAATTGGTCCATATAGTTTAGAGCTATTCTCCGGATAATGATGGCTTCTAAATATGCATGCCGCTGAAATTCTTGGCCCTTCATTTTTTGCCAACACCCTATGATAAGGGCTTGTAAACTTGTCATTGGAGAGTAGCTGCCAAAGGGGGAAAAATCACAATTTAATATCTAATCTATTCTATGCAATTTAAGTCAGTTTCTTCTTAAAGGTAAATTGCAAGTATTGTAATAATGATAATTACTCTAATGACTCCTTAAGAAAGGTGGAAAATCAGGCTAAAATGTGTAGACTTTTACCTGTACTAGGTCCCCAATGTTTACTACTAGGGCTCCAGGGATAGGAGTAGCATCGATCCATTGGTTTTCTTGGAGGACTTGGAGGCCACCGATTTGGTCTTGTAAAAGTATTGTAATGAAGCCACTATCACAATGTGCCATTGCACCCAAAGTTAACTCTGGCTCTGGACAGGCTGGGTAGTAATGGCAAGGAGCAAAGATGTCGTCGCCGCAACCAATATCATTAAGATGATTAGGGTTCAACCCCAAAGCCTCCGAGAGCACTTCGTATATCTTCTTCCCCAGCTTCAATATCTCATATGTGTATTTGATCATTATGTTTCTGTGAATGTCAACAGAAAATAAAATGTTACTATATATAAGAATGCAATGAGAGTTTAAGACCACCCAAAGGAAATCTTAAAGTTTAAACCAACGGGTGTCCCATCGGAGATGAAATTAAAAATCTAACAAGTGTGTTAGCATGAACTTGCCCTTATTACTAAAGGCCATAATCAATTTTTGATTGATTTGGACCTATAAGGCCCATTACAACTCTTAAACACATAGAAAAAGAGACAAAAATAGAGCAATTATATCCATACTCATCAAAAGCTGATTGGGATTTTTAGTAAATTTGTTATGGATTGAATATTATATAGCTTATAATATTATATTATATTATACTTACTACTATATAAAATCACGAACTCAAAAATGTTAATTGGGAAATTTCATAAATACCCTCCGTATTATAGTAAAATAATTTTTTAATCATTGTTTTTTTAGTCATTAAACTTTTTTTATTAATTATGGAAAGATATTGTAAATACATATAATTATAATACTTCCCAAAATTATTTGAAAATTTTTTATTTATAATTTATATTTATTTAATTAGTTTTTTGGTGGCTACAAGGAAATTTTTTACAAAATCACCAATTTATTAAACAAAAATTAAATTCAAAGGCAAAATTTGTATTTTAAGTAGTTAATTGCTATTAACTTGTTCTATTTGGGAAATTGGCTACGTGAATTATCCGTAACTGGGAGCAAGGAAAAGTTCGCCATGTCTTCCACGTACTTAACAAAAAAAAATTAAAATCAATGTGAAATAAATTGATAATGGATAATTATAATAAGACATAAATCATCTTTCATTTATATTCGTTTTATTTTTCTACATGTTTATTTTGCTGGAAGAAAACCTTTTTTATGGTTTTTTTTTGGTAATTAAGGCTATTAAGGATGAACCCAAGCCACTAAAACTAAGAGTCCAACACTCTACCTCCAGGTTCTAATTAATTTTTTTTGGTGTGTGTAAAGCTTTAATTGATTTTATTGTTTTTTGAGGTGTTACAATATTCAAACCTCATCACACTTAGATAATTCATTATAAGCTCAAACATTCAGTGAGAAATAACCAAACAAACAAACTATGAAAATAACTACCATAAAAAAATCAGCAAATTCAGCATAAAGCTGCACAAAACCCACACGCCTATGGTGGGACTTAAACCTAAGACCTCTCAATCCAGAGAGCATGTACCTTGCCATTGAGTCAAATGCTCAGGTACAAATTGATTTTATGGTTCATCACAAGAATTTATCACAAATTGATTTTAATAATATTCTTTTTATTTTCTATTTAATATTCTACTTATTATATTTATAACATTGCTTTTCTTTGTTACTGTGCAGTTGAAGATTGCGAAGTATTATGTCTCACATTGCAAGAAATAAAACATCTAATTCATTATCATAGATACTCCTATCATGAAATTGTGATAATCTCCATATGATGACCTCCCTATAAACTTTTGATAACATTCCTATGAAATTTTCATAATGATACTATGCAATTTCGAAAACATTCCTATCAAATTTCAAGAACATCCCTATGAAATTTTTTAATGTCCCTATAGAATTTTGAAATCATTACTATAAAATTTTAATAATCTCCATGTGAAATGTTGGTAAGCACACTATGATATTTTTTATAACCTCCCTATGAAATTTTAGTGATCACACTGTAAAATTTTGATAATCACACTATGAAATCGTAATGACCTCGGTATAAAAGTTTGATAAACATTCATATAAAATTTTGATAAACCTCCCTATAAAAGTTTGATAACCTCCTTATGAAATTTTGATAATCACAAATTTTGATAACCTCCCTATGATTTCCCGATAACTTCATTATGAAATTTTGTTAACCTTCCTATGAAATTTTGATAACCTCTATAAAATTTTGAAAACTAAACTATGAAATTTTGATATCCTCCCTATGAAATTTTGATAATCCCCCTTTGAAATTTTGATAACCTTAATACGAAATGTTGGTAACTGCACAAATGTAATTTTTGATAACCTCACTTTGAAATACCGCAATCTAAAATTTGGATAATAACATTATAAAATTTCGATAACCTTCTTATGAAATTTCGATAACCTCCTTATGAAATTTTGCTAACCTCTCTACGAAATTTTGATAATCATACAATGAAATTTGAAACCTACATATAAAATTTTAATAACCACAATATGATAATTTTTCATAACCTCACTGGAAATTTTTGATAACCTCGCTTTAAAATTTTGATAACCTTCATATAAAATTTTGATAATCACATTATGAATTTTGATAACATTCGTATGAAATTTAGAATTTTATAACATTACTATGAAATTCTAGTAACCACACTATAAAATCATTAATAACCTCCTTATATAATTTTGATAACCACACTATGAAATTCTGATAACCTCGCTATGAAATTTTAATAACCTCTTTGATAGCCTTCCTATGAAATTTTGATAACTTTCCTATGAAATTTTAATAACCTAATCCATATGAAATTTTGATAACCACTCTATGAAATTTTAATAATCTTTTAATACCACAAAAAATATTTGATACCCTTCCTTTGAAATTTTAATAACCTAATCCCTATAAATTTTGATAACCACTCGATGAAATTTTGATAACCTTCATATGAAATTTTGGTAACCACACTATGAAATTTAAGTAACCACAATATGAATTTTTGATAACCTCCTGATAAAATTTTGTAACCAGACTATGAAATTTTGATAACCTCCTAATGAAATTTTGATAATGTCATTATGAAATTTTGATCACCACACAAAGACAACAAAATCAAAATCAAAATTCTAGGATCATTTACTCGCTCTTATAGCTTAACAAAATATAATTTTCCTCATGAAAGCTTGATAATCTCACCATAAAAGATTGATAATCACATAATGAAATTTTTTGATAACCACACAGAGACAACAAAATGAAAATCATAGGATCACTTTCTCTTCTAACTGAACCATCCTTCTCCTTTCGGCTAAACCTTAACAAAAATTTGATTGATTCGATTAATCTGAAACTAAAACTCCTAAAATATCTCTTCTAAATTGATTTCAAGAATTCTAGCAAAGTGAAACTCAAGAATAGCAATATTTTTAAATTTAGCTTTGTATTTTAGATTTTTTTTTTGTATTTGGTATTTTTAGTGTTGTTATTTTTACAATTTTGTTCTTCAACAAAGTTTCTAAAAAATAGAATTTATAAGTACTATATTAGATTTAATTAAATGAGAATAGAGTTTTTTCGTAAAATAAAATTGTAAAACCTAAATAATTGATGAAAAATAATAAAACTAACCTTTCATATGGATTAAGATTTAAGTCCAAGCCAATTTAAAGATATTAAACCCCAATTTTAAGTAATGATGTTTCAGAAATATTTTTAAAAAATAAGGGTAGCATCGTCAGTACAAAAGATTCTCAACATTCGTACTTTTATCAATTTTGGGGAAAAGTAATCTTACTACTATATAAAAATAGTGTGATTATCAATTGATAGTAAGGTTACCAATTTTATAGTTTTTGAGATATTCGAAATTTCATTGTGGTTATATATCAAAATTTCATTGTGGTTATCAAATTTTCATAGCGAGGTTATTGAAATTTCATAATGAGATTATCAATTTCACAGTGTGGTTATCAATATTTCTACATTGGAGTATGAAAACAACTACCAAAATGACATAAAAATATATATTGAAAAATTAGTACAGATTTGGTTTCCCTTCATTACATTTGAATAGAGTCTAGTCGAAAGTGTACTCGCCAAATAAAGCTTTTTAAGAAACCTAAAACCTCAACTTCCCGCATTTTAGCATGTTTGTGCTCAAAACGTTGTTCTCTGGAAAACGCTCATTCCAAATACATCATTTGCGAAACCAACACTTAAATGTTGTGTTTTAGAGTAAGTAACATCATTGGAAAGTGGGCTTGCTAAAAAAAAACTTTTTTCAAAACTTAAAAGTTGAAAGGCATTGCCAAAATAGCTGTTGTTATCCAAGGTAAGATGCATGGTTTGAAAGACATTGCAAGGGATCCTATCAACCTTATGCTTAGTCAGAGATGGGGCTTCAGCGAAGACATCTTTGCATCTTAGTGTAAATAGTTTCTATATGTTTGTCTTGTATAGTTTTGGTGATTGTACAGCCCTACTAAAAGAAATAAACTTTGTAAAACTGTAGTAGTTTAACTGCTTTTTGGATGAAATACAACCTAACAATTCATCTAAAAAAACTAAAAAAATTAGCACTTGAACTTCTCGATTTTGCATGTTTCTGCGCAGAACATTATTCTTGAGAAAATGTTCATTCTGAATACGTTATTTGTGTAACCAACGCTCAGAGATTATGGTTCGGAATTAGTATAGCTCATTACAAAGTGACTTGCCATTTGCCAAACAAAGGTTTCTTCAAAGCCTAAATCCTCCTTCACAATTTCGTACGTTTGTGCACAAAACATTATTTATTTGAAAATGATCATAGTGATTTTTTTTTTTAAACCAACGCTCTAATGTCATGTATCAAATTCAATAGAGCTTATCGGAAAGTTAGCTCGCCAAACAAAGCTTTCTTTAAAGTCTAAAACCTCAACTTCATGGTTTTGCGAACAAATACAACTCTCAAATGTCATGTCTTGAACTGAATAGAGCTTTATTGGAAATTAGGCTCACAAAATAAAATTTTTTTAAGAAGACAAAAACATCAACTTCACGATTTTCTGCGTTTCCATACAACAAATTTTTTCTTGAGATAATATTCATCCCAAATGCGTTTTTTTCAAACCAACAGCCAAATGTCATGTCTCAGAATAATTTGATAAATGATATAATGAATGGTTTTAAATTCGTTGATACATATATAACTTTTTTAAAAATTGTTATAGCATTTTCAGTTTTTAAGTATTGTAAATTTGATAACCTCATTTACTGATTAAATTGTCACCAATTACTTATCATCAGATGTTATTGGATTTGTTGGTGTAAAGTCTTTCTCATAACTGCATAGCTTTTTTAGTAACTGTATATTATAAATTTGGTAGCATGATCCATTGTTGATGAAATTGTTAACTAATGAAAATTTATTGAATTTTTCATGTATAGTTTTTAATAATATATATAACTTTTCAATAACTAAATACTGCGAATATTATAACTTGTATTATTGATAAAAATGGTTACCAAAATTTACCTATGACGACAAATTGATGAGTTTATTTGCAATAATTTTTAGGAATTTTGGACAAAATTAATCATTTCATAATTAACAAAAACATTATATTATACAATAAGTAACTTAAAATCAGTTTCCACCGAACTTCACTTCCATGTGTGAAACACTTGACAAGTACTAATTTTTAGTAAATTTGTTAGAGATTATATTTGATTCACTGACAATATATATAAAAGCTATAAAATGAAGCAAAGGATAACAATAATAATTGATCCCGCTGATTAAATATTCCAAATAAATTTATGATATATTCAAGGTGAATACCTGCAGATTGGTGGCAATTCTTGAGGGTTGGGAGGACGATGGACCCCTGTAATAAAAGTCAAGGTATCCCTCCAACCAACTGCGCGTGCCTCGTACAAGTTAAAATTAGAATTATATAACACATTTTTGGTGTTATAATCTCGGCTGTAGTACTCTTTTTTCTTCTCCACGTCTTGTTCATGAAATTTACGGATCCCATCCATCATTTCATCAAGAATGGTTGTTGGGATTCCATGATTTACCAACTGGAACGCACCCCATTTCTCACAAGCATTTCTAATTTGATCGATTATCTTGCACCGTGAACTTGCATCTTTATCGATGCCATCGAAATCGATCAGCGGAACTTTGATGTTAGAATCAGTTGAAACTGGGAAATCGTGGATGACACGGGGCTTATGTTTGAAAAATGGGGGGATCTTCGAAACTCCAGCATCTACAAGGCCTTTTACGCCTGCTTTTGACTCATCAAACGCTTTCACTTCATTTTTCAAGCAGTCATTGTTTGATTTCATGTCTTGTTCTGCCTGAATCTCCATTTCTACTTTTGAAGAGTGATTTGAGAAAGGCTATAGAAAATGGGCTAAAGGAAAGTCTGGTATCTATAAGAAAGAAAACGATACAATGCGCAGTTGACAATAAAACTTCGAAGAGCTTATATATAATAATATTGTGGCACCTTTGAGAGAGATAATTATTAAAGAGTATATGGAAGGTAATAATTTACTAAGATCAGAAAGGTTTACAACCAAGCAAGATTAGAAGTTTGGTACATATATGATATTATTATTGTTATCGTCGAGGTATTTGTGCGAATAGGTATAATCCATGGAATCGAAAAAACTATATATCAAATTAAAAAAATTAACGATAATAACTATATATAAGTATACAAAGGAGTTTTTTTTTTTTTTTTGAAATTCCTATGATGTAATTGGAGCTTATCCACAGGAAAGAATCAATTTAAATAGTCCTTTGTGGCTCCCGTGGTGACTAGATCAATGCGTTAAACCAGATTAGTTTATAATCCCACATGATGCATGTGATCCCTTGATGCACAATTCGAATTCCAATCAAACAACATTCTACCAATTGCTTTGTCCCAGGCCAGCTCACGAAACAAGTCACCCTATATATACAAGGTAATACTACTATTTACAAATAAACCAAAAAACATTGTGAGCAAATCAACCTGGCAATGATTGGCATAATGATGAAAAAAAATTATGACACCGACGTCAAGAAAATGCAATTATTGTAACCAAACCTATGAAAATGAATTTGTCTTAATGGTATGTGCATGTAAACGTACATCTAGCAATTTCTACCAGCCAAACTTTAGTAAATCATGTGTTTTATACACATGATCCATTATAGCATGATATTCATTTATGAAGATATTCATAATAGCATGATAATTAACTTGGTAAGGGTTAAGAGCAAGAGTAGGTAAGCTGCTCACTACAAGAAAGCTGGCAACAAGAAACGCGAATTAGAAACGGAATATTTCCGTTCAAGCATTATGGTTGCGGAATTTTATTTCAGGACTTGGGGTTGTCGACACCATTACCAAGCCGCTGAAAATTTTCTGTGATAACTCTGCAGTAGTATTTTTCTCCAAAAAAAATGACAAATACTCGAAAGGTGCCAAAAATATGGACATAAAGTATTTTGTCGTTAGGCAGGAAGTTCAGAAACAAAGAATGTCAATTGAAGGTATTAGAATTAAACATGATAGTAGTTTCTTTAACTAAAGGTTTACCGCCAAAGGCCTTTAAGGAACACGTACCTAGAATGGGCCTTGGCATTGGTAAAGAATGATGTTTATGATGATTGTTGCACTCTGAGCTCAATTAATTGTGTTTCTGAAATACATTACCTGTTTCATAATTGTGTACACATGATGTTATGTTTGAATTTATTGAAACAGGATCATCTCTATGAGATATGACTGTAGACTATAAAGAAATTTATGTATATATATTATGGATCTAGTGTAATGGTTTGCTAAGTATTGTGGTATATGGAAGGACGTATGTTGAGCAAATAATATACAACTGCCATAACCTTATTTAGTGTATTATTATACTATGGTAATTATGATGAACATGAAGAAGAGATTCATCATCTTATGTGCGCACTAATGTCTTATACTATTTTATATTAATGCTAAATGTTTGATCGGGTCAAGTGGGAGAATGTTAGAATTTAACCATATTAATGTGGCCCATATCAAATCTATCAATTACATAAATTGGATAATTATAGGATTGACCAACATTATTGTGGGATAAATCAAATCTACCTAATTATGTTAATTGAGAGAGATTTAATACATTTAATAGTCAAATAAATCTCTATCGTTCAACTGGCTATTTGATGGACGTACCAGATTAGATGACTACATATATAAATTGGTCATCCCTCTACTCATTAGGGTTTACGGCAAACAGAAAAATTAAGTCTTTTCCATCAGAAAGAAATACCGTAAAATTAAGTAAGAGTCAAGAGGGAGAAATCAATTTATTTTCTAAACCTTTACGTTATTGGAATTATTTATTCATGGCCTATTAAGATCCTTTATGTTCTTATGCCTTAAGATTAATTTACAGTTGAAAGCTTTTTCCAGTCAGAGCCCTCTCCGACAAAAAGAAATCCCCCTTTTAATGAACTATTTTCTGGTATTTGATGATGAAGAGAGTCCTAGAGTTTTGTCCCGTCAAAGTTCAAGGGATTGAGTAACTCTTTTAATCCAATCTGACTCCAAATTCAAATTTTTCTCCAATGCCTTTCTTCAAATTTTATTTGCTTGAGATGATTCTGGCACCTAGATAACTCTAAACTAGAGATGGCAAAATGGGTGGGTTGGGCTGGCATGACCCATTAAATGAATAGCCCGTATATAAGGGTTGGACTGTGTTAGTCCATTTAAAATATGGGTCGTGCCGTGTTAGTCCATATTATTTAAAAGTCAAGCCCAACACGGCATGTAACCCATGATGGATCGTGTCGTGCCGGCACATGGGCCAACACACGAGCCCATAATGATTTTTTCTCTTTTTTCATTTTAATTTTTATTTTACTTTATATAGTTAATATGTTAATATCTATTAAAAAAGGAGGAAAAAAATAACTTAATACACACATTTACGTGGCTTGACTTAAAATGCCTACATCCATGGAATAGAAGAGAGTATTCGCTATATATAAATAAAATTTACAATTGCTAATAGAAAGGTTCGACCTAATTTTTACTTTATTTTATATTAAAAATGGCCTGGAACAAATAGGCATGTGGGCCATGCTGCGCAGTGTGTCGTGTCGTGCCGTGCCATTTTAATGGGTCGTGTCGTGCTAACCCATGTGCCACCAAAAGACTGTCCAACCCGTCCATGACTAATGGACCGTGCTGACACAACCCACTGAAAATATAATCTAAATTATGCCAGTACAGCCCATAATGGACTGGACCGTGCTGATCTTCGTGTCATCCGCTCATTTTGCCATCTCTACTCTAAACATATCTTCTCCTAGCAAATTCCCAAATTTGATCCGTTAAAAGAAGTCAAGGAATTTTCCCTTTTTTCATTTGCATGGCTAAGTAAATTGGGCTTTAAAGGGTATGTATGGGCTTCTTTCCATATTTACACTATGTCAAAGTCCAACACAAATTTTATAATAAGCCCAAAAATGAAATTTAAAATTGATGTCTACAATGTGACAAGAAGAGAATCTCAGCACGTGAAAATCAATGGATGGTTGGTTATTCAAGGAGAATTGAGTTTGTTAGTAGTCTTCAAGCGGAATTATGGGGACTTAGGGATGGCCTTACTAATTGCTGTTAATAGAGGGATCCATTTCCTTTATATTTCCATTGATGCTAAAATCGTTGTTCACTTGATTGAGAGGCTAACATTGAAATGCACCCTTAGGTAATCTGATTGTAGGATCCAAATGTCCAAAATTCCAAATTCCAAATTGTCTCACTGCTATCAGAAAGTGAACAGGGCAGCTGATGCCATGGCTAATGAGGGAAGAACTCAACAAGAAACTTTTGTAATTTCTAGTTGTATCCCTCTTTTTGTTTTTAACATTGTTTTGGAGGATTTGAGGGGAATATCTATCCCAAGGGCTGTAAACATTTAACTTTCTTTTTTATCCAATTCCTTTTCCTACCAAAAATGAAAATCAAGTCATGATAAGTATACTTTACCTTACGCAATGTGTAAAACGATTCAAGAGATTTGCAGAGGGTAGGTGCATCATTGAGTTCACGCAAAGGGCTTAGTACATCACGGAGGACAACAATATTATCAGATACTGCCATTGTCTTTGTTTTCTGTTTTTATTTTCCATTTTTTTTTGTTTTATATAAAAAGCTTTCGACAAAGGATGACCGACCGGTTCATGATCTACTAATTGAAATCAGAATTTCTTTCTCAAAACAAAAGAAAAAATAAATAATCATAAAATCTCACTCCACATTTTGACAATCATATAACGAAAAGACAAAATACAAACTAATCATTAAAAGAACAAATTGTAACAAAGACAAAGAACTTATAAGCCCCATACATATTAATTAGCTAGGGACTTTATTTTAAGAAAACGAAAATGCCAAAGTCGAAAATTAAACAAACTCCTTTTCCTCCTTGGCGATAATAACCAACGAAGAAAAGTAAAAAAAAAACAGAGCAGAGTGCTAAAAAACATTGAGAAGGGAAGAAAGGAGAGGGGCCGGAGGCGGCTCCATAATCTTCCACAATTTATTAGGGTGAGATTGTTATAAATGATTTGAGATTTTTGGTTTGAAAGTTTTAAAGGATTTGAAAGGTTAGAAAGTTTGAAGAAAATAAAACAAAGGACAAAAATGTCTTTTGGGGCAGTAGCTAGTAATTTTGGGGCGGTATTTAGTAATCCCCTTATTTTTTTCGCTGTAACACGCATCAGCAATATGTTTCCACATCTCTTTATCATTTTCGGTAAAATGACTGACACGCCCCACACTGTCATATAAGTTTTTTTTTGACAAAAACTCTTCAAAGAGATTTTTGGCGCAATAGGCGGAGGACAAATACATGAGGTTGTCTACAATACACTTATGAAAGAAATAGTTGATTTTAATCTAGGTGTTGAACTCATTGTATTATGAATATGATGATCTCTTGGATTTTGAATCTCGACACCAGAGGCGTTCAAACAATAGGGTGTTATGTCAATGTAACTGGGAGACCAAACATATATAGTCATGAGATGTTTTTTTGACGAAAATAGTCATGAGATGTTTGTTGACTCTTTTTTCTTCTCTTCAATTCTGCAGAGGGGACTTATCTAAAATCAATTTTTAAGGTCCATTTAAATTGGTAGACTTACATTACATGTAGATTATTTATGTCTAATTTAGTCAACAGGGAGTGCCACCGAATGCATCGAATAATGGTTATGAAGATGACAAGGTTAAAAGCTGGGTTCAAAGATTAATCATGGCTAATTATTAGTAATAATGCTTTCATGTTCTATAATTTTGATAAATTTTCTTTCCTGGGCTTTTATGGTGTTTGGTTAGGTAGGGAGAGTAGCTTTCTTCCTTGTCTTTTGATGCTTGGTGAAGACTTGTGTGAAGGGGTTGGCTCTTTCAAATTCCGTCGCCATCAATTTCTTCAATTAACATAATTAGTTGGTTTCTGTACTACATTTCTCAGTCATGCTCTGTATCCTTGATCTCAAATTTTAAATATATTTAACTGCTGCTGTTACCATCTCATTTGTTTAATCTCATTTCAGATTAATAAGAACTGCCCTTATGGTCCGGGTGTAGGTTTTTAAACAATAACTTATAGTAATACCTTAATTAGAACTATTGGTGGCAATAAAAAAAATGCACTATTGATGGGTTGAAATACACTATAAAAAAGGATATGGGTGAGGTAGCTTTGTTAGAATTTGTGTATGCTATACCAGTTGATATATTTTACAGAATTCCTCTGATTTCAAGCATTCACCAGCTAACAATTCTCTCTCGGCAGTTGCTTGAGTCAATTAAAGTATCCAAAAATTAGAAGGATGGGAAAAGAAGGTACCGTATATATACTATTGTATATTAATAACATACAAATTAACCACAAACTCCTTTAACCATATATCTATATCTATATACTATATAAGTCTAAACTTCAAAACCATTGACCTGAAATATCTAAAATAACCTTTTTAATTTTAAAAGTTTAGTATTCATTTAAAGGGTAAACATGTAATTATCAAATTAAACTTTTAAGGTTCAATATGTAATTTCATTTATCAATTAAATTAAATATATTATTATATTAAAATTTATAATTTCTTTTACCGTACCCTTATTTCAATTAATTTTTTTTTTGAGATAAAATTTCAATTAATTTTTAATTCCTATGTAATATAAATAATAACTAAAATACTTACATTAATTAAATGTAATAATACTATAATAACTAAAACACTTACATTAATTAAATTCTTATGTATTTTTTTTAATTCAAATTCTTAGGTATTTGTGCAAACGTATTGACTAAAAAGAAATATTGTTTTGTTGGCCAAAAAAAAAAGAAATATTGTTTCCTTAATGATAAATAAAATCGGATCTTAATATTTTTAATTTATAATTTTGAAATTTTGTTTGACATTGATCTAATTTAATTTAATAAATCAACCACTAATGTTCAACTAATTTTTTTTGGTATAGTTCTATATATATAATTGTAATGTGTTGTATCTATTCACTACAACTTTGTTAGTAATCTTAGACTTAAAAAATTAATAACATTCACCATTGATAAATAAATCGGATCTTTAATATCTTTTATAAATTTGAAATTTTGTTTGGCATTGATCTAATTTAGTTTAATAAATCAACCACTAATGTTCAACTACTCTTTTTTTGTTATAGTTATATATATAATAATAATGTGTTGTATCTTATTCACTACAAGTTAGTAATCTTAGACTTAAAAAATTAATAACATTCACCATTCATAAAGTTATTAAGCATGTAAGGTTGCTACATTTCTTGATATAATACTATAGTTTAGCTTTCTAATTAGTAAGCATAAATGAGAAATTTGATAACCAAAATTGCTAAGAATGTAAGGTTATTAAATTAGTTGAAAGTTATCTAAAAAAAATTAGTTGAAAGTAGTATAATGCCTTTCTAATGATCATTATAGTTTTTTTTTTGGTAACCTTAAATAAGATCATTACCTTTTTGCTATGTTATTTTAAATCACATTGATCATTCATTAATTTGGTAGAGTTATAGCGAGATATCAATTTTAATTTTACTTCAACTTGCCAAAGATACGCATATATAGTATATAAATTAGTTCTCTATCACAAAAAAAAAAACCATTTTGTACACCTAATTTTATACTTCCTTATGTTGCATTAAGTTTAGTTATAAGTTATAACCTTATATGGAAATTTGACTTATAGGTCCGGGTATGTTTGGTTGAATTGTGAGATTTTGGAGAAATATGATAATCAAAATTACAAAAAATTTAATAAGAAATATGATAACCAAAATCACAAAAGATGTAAGGTTATTGAATTAGTGGATAGTACTATACCTCTTTTGTGATCATTATAGGTTTCTCAGTAACTTTTGAAAAAAAAATGGCAAATATTCACCGTTGATGAAAGATTAGTAATGTTATTAAAAAAATAAGGATTGGTAAATACAATTTTAATAACTTTTATAGCATTTTTAGTAAATTTAAGTAATGAAATTTGTAACACTTTATTGATGATAAAAGGTTACTAAAATTAATAAGGATGTAAGGTTCTTTCAATCTAGATAGTACTATAATGTTTTCCATAACCTCTTAAGTAATTAATCTTAGATAAGAAAATCAGTATTGTACGTATCTTTATAGTGTAAGGTCATTAAATTAGTTGATAGTACAATACATTTTTTATGATTATTATAGCTTTTTCGGTAACTTTT
>AWUE01013162.1:0-67640 GCA_001974825.2 Corchorus olitorius
TGAATGTTTTTATGCATGTTCATTTTATTGTGTTTTGAGCTACTAATGAAAATTTGTGCAAGTATTTTGCTAACTAAAAGAATGCAAGGAACTTGGTGGAAGAAATGAGATTCTTCATTAGTCTACAAATCAAGCAACATGGGAAGTGATCTTCATCAACTAAGCAAATTGGAAAAGGAAAATAATGAAAATGCTTGGAATGAGTGGAGGCGATTTCAATGAACCATCTTTCAAAAGCTTGATTGTGATGAAAAAGGAAAGAATGTGAACCTAGAGCCTTACAAAGGTATGACTAGTTCACTTTCTTATTTTGATGTCTAGTAGACTTACAATGATGATATGTGTATGCTTGTTGGGATCTAAATTGAATGATCTAAATATGTCTATGCATTAAATTCTTTATCTTTTATGAGAACCAAGTGCTATGTTCATTAAAATTCATGATACTCTTTTAGCACTCATACAAAAAGCATTTCAAATTGACACTCATTTGTGGTTATGCTCTTGAATGAGATGTCTATTTGATTTTGTTGATACCTTGCATCATTTGGACAATACTTTCACATGATCTTTTAGTAAAAATCATCTTTTGCATAATTGAATGAGATATGTGCTTGAATGTTGTATTCAAAGTTTGATTGAATATTTCGTACATGTTTAATGTTAGAGAACTTTGAATATATTTAGATTTCTTGATGATTTTGAAAATGATAAGGAGAGAACTTGGCATGATATGTAGTCATGATATTTTAATTGCTTATCATTGATTGACTCCATAATTTTTGTGATCATAAATGCTAAATTTTTTGATTCATTATGTGAATAATCTCTTGGGCTTATATATGTTTATTGTGCTTAATGGATTCATTTTGACTTGACTTTTGCAAAATTTTGAGTTTAATTGGTTAACACATTATTTTATTAAGGAGCACCTTGAAAACTTTTTTGTGGTTTATGCATTTTTTTTGTTTTTAAAATGTTTTTCAAGCAAAATATTTGGTCAACTAGGCTTGTCACTTAGTTGATATTCAAGGTTTGAGCTTTAATGATTTTTTATTTATAAAATCATGCATTTTTGTGAATTGTGAATTGTTAATTGATTAGTTTAGAGGTTTATTAATCAAAGTTTTCTTGGTTTCAACCAATATGACTTTATTAATTAACTTCACTCTAATTAGTTAGTTTTCACTTGTTTAGAATGATAAAGAGACTAAAATCATTGAGCTTATATTCTAAATCTTCATTCACTCTTGAACCTATTTTTTGTTCTATCATACACTTTAAATTCCTTATAATCCTATCAAACTTAGGAAGACTTGAACCAAAATTGAACACACATCCTATTCATTTCTAATCTTCCTAAAACACTAAACTTCTTTTCAAAATCCCCATACTAACCAAATAAGCCTTCTCTATCCCAAAGAAAATGGAAAGATGGAATACCTTTTGGAGAAATATTGGGAAGATGATATTAGAAAATTGTGAAATATGGAGAAGGAGAAATGTGTCTAAGGATAATGGATTTCTTTGAGAAATAACAAAGGGAGAAGGAAGATAAATGTTATCTTAGAAAGAATACCTCAAGGTTGAATTGGTTTACAAAGAGAGAGGTATGAAATATATTTGACTCCTTTGTTAATAGTTAGTGGAAATGATTGATATATGAATGATTGCTATTGGAGAATCTTTAGCATTTGAATGTGAATCTATGAGTAATGAATTGAATTTAGGACTCTTTTGAATTTTTGGACATCTTTATGGTCCTATTTTCCATCGTGGTGAGAGGATTCTTCATTAGAGATGATTTGACAATCAAGAACTTGGTGGATAATGATATACATGATTTGCATGTTTTTTGATTGTTCATAGGGGATTAAGACATCTACTTGAGATTGACTTGTGAATTACAAACACATAAATGTCCAAGGAGCTTATGGAAGTAAAAGTACTATAGTTGGATATAGTGTGAGCAAATGAAATGGCAATCAAGAAATAATGTAAGAGAGTACTTTTAGAGCTCAAAAGAAGAAATGATAGTGATTTGGTATAAGGAAAGTGATTGAGGATAGCTTGAAAGAGTATGTTAGATGAAAGTAGAAATGGGAGTAAAGAATGGAATGATGAAGAAAATGGAGAAAATACCATCAAGCCTATTCCTAAACAACTCCACCATCTTCTTAGTCTCCTAATAATTCTAACTTTTATGCATGCTTTTAAATGAGATGCATTTTCACTTAAGAAGTTTTGCTAGCTTGAATGTTCTTAAATGCCTATGCTTTTGAAATGATTTTATTGTCTTATGAGCTAAAGGAGGAGAAGAGATTCTCTATTTTTTAAAATTGAGTTTTGTCTTGTGTTTGCATTCCTTAATGCATGCCTTCCATTCCTCTTTTGATGATGTCAAAAAGGGGGAGAAGAGAGCATATATATAGGGGGAGTGTAGTTAAAGGGTTTGTGTTAACTCAAATGAACTTATATATTTTGTTGAGTGTAAGTCTTAATGATTATGTTTTGATGTACATTTGCTTTGTGACTAAATTTGTTATTTATGAACTAGAAGTCAATAGTCACCTAGTGAATTGTTGGATAGGATTGCATATATATAGGGGGAGCTCTTGCATTTTTTTTGTTGATATTATGCATGAATTTAGGGGGAGCTTTCCATGAGTTAATTTTGTGCATATCTTATATTCTTCTTATACAATGCAATTGTATATAGGTAACTAATTTAGACTTAACAATCTTTATTGTAAGGGGTGTTTTGTTATCATCAAAAAGGGGGAGATTGTTGACTCCATGTAATTTTTGATGATCACAAAACATTCCTCCTTGATATTTAATTAAGTCTAATTAAGTGTATAGGCTTCAAAGAATATCTCTTTATCTCAAATTGGAGCACAAATAATCTTTGGAGAATCGCTTAGAGAGGAATTCTTGAAGAAATTCTCAAGGAAATTAAGTATTTAAAGATTGGAATAAAATGAAGTTTTAATCGATTAATGTTGAAACATGAAACTTGAGTTTTCATCGATTAATACTGCATCCGTACATGCTGTCAACACTGCCACTTTTCTAAGTGAAGACTTGGTGAAGGCTTGGAGTTTTAATCGATGAATGTTGGAGTTAAAACTGAAGTATTCATCGATTAATACTTTCCTGACAGTGTCAGTCTCACTACAGGACAAAAAAACAGCTAGTTTGAAAAAGTAGAAAAAGTGCTATAACGGCTAGAAAAGAGCTCCAACGGCTAGAAACTTGTGAGAGGCTATAACTACACATCATAAATGCCATTTGAAGCCTCCTAAGAGTGAGATTATTCATTGTTCATCATCATTGAAGCCAAGAAGCTATATTTTCTCTTTGTTCTTCATTCTTACACTTTGTGAGAGAAAAATTTGTATGAGCTAAAATTTGTACTTAGGATCTTTGGGAGATCATTGTACTTCTTTATTCATCTTTTCTTGGGTAGAAACAAGTTAGGATCAACTTGTTTTGAAGATTAGAGCTTGGGGAGAGCTCACTTTGTAAAAGACTTGGTGGAAGCTAGAATTTCACCGGTTTAGTGAAGTGTTTGTGAAAATCCTTGATTGAGGAGATCAAGGTAGATGATGTATGTGAGGGGATCACCGAACCTCTATAAATTGTGAGTATTCATTTTCTCTAAACCTTCCTTTTACTTTGTGTTGCAATTTCTCATCTTTTTACCTTCAAATTTCATCTATTTCATCTACCCTTTTACCCAACTTTGCAAAAGTTCTTGAGGTTGCCATAGATTGTTTAAAAGTGCTATTCACCCCCCCCCCCCTCTAGCACATTATCAAGGGCCTAACATTTCCCACTGGTAATAATTTGGACTAGTAAGAACTGAAGAAACAAGAACCACAGAAGGATATTCACTTGGATGAATGAAGTAAAGGCTAGAGGGCAATTCCTTTGGTTTAGTAGAAGAAGAAGCCATTAATCAATGAAAAGATAGTAAAAAGATTGAAGAAAAATGAAATAAGAACCCTGTTTGGGTAAAAAGAAAATGAAAGAAATGAAGAAAACAATAATTGTTTCTTCAAAGGAAGAAGAAGAAGAAGAAAAAGATGCGGAAAAATTTAAGAGAATTTCTTTGATACCATGTTAAACTATACATTGGGTCATTGTAAAACAACTGAAAAGATGAAGAATAATACATTGTTGCTTAGCTTATATACAATTAACCTATAACTAACTATTACTTAACCATAGACTAACCATAGATTAACTATAGCTTGACCATAGGTTAGTAACAAATTAGTAACAGATTAACTGACTATATCTAACAACTAACTAACTACTCTAACATGAATGGAGAAATTATTAAATATATATCATCCCACCATATCAGTCATGGGACCAACCATAAAAAAATACATGTTTTAGCATATATGGCATATAAGTTTCTAAACACAGTATTAAAAAAAAGTTTTTATACGTTCTCCAATAATTCACGTTAAGCTTTGGCATACCAAAGTTCAAAATTATCATATCAATATAAATAATTAGCTTGATTAATTTGGGTTTGAATTTAGGGGTTAAGCTTTTTTTTTCTTTTTTTGGATAAATATGTATTTATTCATCTAGAGCAGTAAAAAACTGCAACTCAAACTTGGCTACAAAAGAGTTCAGTTGTCAAGCAACTACCAAAAAAACAACAAATCACCAATCTAAAACCAACTTCCAGCTATTACAAAGTGAAATATTAACATGATCTTTAGCAATATGCTTTAATAAATGTAAATGAAATCTAATAATCTTTGCAATAGTCTGGAATGATTGCTGCACTATTTGCATCAAGTGCTTGAAGATCCTAGAGTTACGTTCCCACCAAACAGTATAGCAAAGAGCATTCCAAGCTAACTTCAAGATAAGAGTGAGAAGGGACTTCCCTTTAAGCTTAGTAACAGCTCACTGAAATTCTTCTGGCCAATCTTTAACAATCTTCTTCAAATTACAGGCTCTTAGAACGCGTTCCCAAATCTTCTTTGAATACTCGGAACAAGTAATCTCTGTTTTATGGGAATTGTCCACAAAGTACACAGTCTGTCGAATCAACATGAATATTCCAACTAAGTAGTCGATTTTTGGTTGGTAACTTGGTAACCTGTCCAAAATAACCATCCAAGAAACTATGGAGTGCTTGGGAATATGACATAAATACCAAACGAGTCTCTGCCATTGCATTCTGTCACTTTTAGGTCTCAATTCATCATAAACAAGAGAGGCTTTGTAGGTGTAGTTGGGCACATTCCTTACACCATTGCCTTGAGTGAATTGAGAAGCTAAAGCCCTAAGCTTAATTAAGCACCTTCTTCATATTCCAATTGTACCACATCAAAGGCTAAATCTCCATAATGTCTCTCCCTTTCAATATATAAATAACTATAAATCCAAGCGATCCACAATGAGCAAGCTATCATATAGATATTCCAAAGATGCTTGAGTACGCAAGATTCATTCCAAGTGACCAATTGTTTGAGCCCCAAACCACCTTCAGACTTAGGATGATAGATTGCATCCCAACTAATCTCGGCTCCCCTTGCATTATTGTCCTTCCCCTTCCAAAAATAAGAAGAGCATAACTGATTAAGATTTTTGATAACAGCACCAGGAGGAATGAAACTTTACACCAAAAATTCTGAATACTAAAGAGCACAGCTTGAATAAACTTTAAACTACCAACAAACGAAAGGTGTTTCACAGTCCAATGGGAAATTCTTCTTTTAATGCTATCAATCAGAGGAGCAGAGTCTTTCTCACTCATCCTCTTTGTAATTAAAGAAAGTCCCAAATACCTAGCAAGTAACTTGCCAAGCTTAAATTGAGAAGCATTCTGCATATCTTGTATAATATCATCAGAGACCCAACAACAAACAACTCACTTTTCTAACAATTTAATTGAAGACCATAAAAAGAGTAAAACAAGTCCAAAACATTAGGGGTTAAGCTTTTATAATTAGGATATTAATTATATTAGGATGACCCTAAAATGTAAGACCGTTTTAAGGATTCCATTAAATTGATGAAACATAATTATCTCTTAATCACATTTAATGATAATCAAGTTCTATTGTGCACTGTCTACCATATATCAACTCTTTAATCTTATATATATTCTTCACCAAACTCAATCTTAGACAAACTTGATAAATTTTAGATTATCTTTCTTTCAATTTTTTTGAAAATTGAAAGTATGAAAATTAAAAATGGAATACAATTTTACAATTTTTTTAAAAAAAAAATCAATAGAAAAAAAAGTTTTCATCAAGTAGTGGAACACACACACACATATATATATAAGTAAAAAATCTGGAAAGTGAATTAAGAATTTTTGTTTTCAAGAAGGATTTTTTTTCCCAATTTGAAGGCATGAAAATAAGGGAAATCAACTTTTACAGTTAATTGGGGTTGGATTTAGTGAGATAGTGTGAAGTTAATTTTGAATTTTTTTCAAAATAGATTATGTGACATTATATATTATAATGGAATGCTAAAAAGTGGTATTTTCACGATCATCCTAACATAATTTAAACTCATCAATGGTCCCAAAATAAAGTTCCATTTCGAAAGTTAAAAAAAAAAAAAAAAACCATTACTTTCCTATATATTCATTAACGGATGATTATTATATAATACATTGTCATGTAAAATTTAGACTCCACAAACATATTAAGGAGTCACACAGACCCCCATTATGATATAATTAATTTTGTATTTAAAATTAACCTCAAAATTTTGTATTTAAAATTAAAATACATTCCCTAAAGGACACATATCAACCCTTAAACCAAGTATGTATAGTCTTTTAAACTCCACTAAATATAATTTTCTTTAACTGTATTACTTTCTTTTATCCGAATAAAATTTTTAAGAATACCTTTGTAAAAAAAATTAAAAAATTCACATTGAACCCAAACTCTTTTTAAGGATGTCCAATCAAAAGGTCGGCATAAATACCACTTTGTATCCTTAAGTTTGTACGGACTGCCACTTTGCACCTAACTTTTTTATTTTGATCAAAACACACCCTAAAGTTTTATTTTTGTGTCACTTTGCACCCTCCGTCACGGTAGGACAAACGGCTCTATCACGGTATCCGACGTTGCATGCCATGTGTATCAAAAAGCGACACATGGCACGCCACGTGTACTAAAAAGTGACACGTGGCACACCACATGTACCAAAAAGTGACACGTGTCACGCCATATGTACCAAAAAGTGACACGTGGCATGTCTCGTGCACAAAAAGAACACGTGCCACGTGTCATTTTTTGTCCACGTGGCATGTCACGTCGGACGTCGTGACCGATCCGTTTGTCCTACCAGACAGAGGGTGCAAAGTGGCACAAAAATAAAACTTTAAGGTGCGATTTGATCAAAATAAAAATGTTGGATGCAAAGTAGCAATCCGTATAAACTTAAAGGTACAAAATGGCATTTATGCACCAATCAAAATGTCCCTATATCTTAAGAACAACAAAGGAGTATTATCATTATATAAATATATATATATATATATATAATTTCTCTGTACCTACTCCCTAGTCAATTTTGGTTGTTTCAAACTTTAAATACTCATTTACTCGATGATGTGGCTTGTGTGGCTGAGCAAATTTCCCTAGAAATTAGTTGTACGTATTCTCATCTTTTCGACCGTGAATTGAATAAATGTAAGATTTTTTTTTTTTTGAAAGAAAAAATGTAAGATTATTAATCGCTAGAATCAATTATTACATATATAACAGTTGCCTATTCATATAGTTTTGCCAAGCACTCCAAAGCGTGTCTAATTTCTTCGACTGGTTGCAAATGGCTCACAACAATACAAGGGTTGAGTTCCTTGATAACATTCAAGTTTCTCCACCACCAGGCTCAGTTCCCACAACCTCTCTCCCTCTAACTCCCTTTGATCTGCAATGGTGTTTTGCTCCTGGTACTGTTGTTGTTGTTGAACGCCTTTTCTTTTATGAATTCCCTCACCCTACGACATACTTTATGGAAACCACTGTCCCAACCCTAAAACGCTCTCTTTCACACGCTCTCCAATATTTCTTCCCTTGTGCCGCCAATATCATGTGCCCTCACCCTCCTGGCAAGCCTTACATCCTTTACAAAGACGGTGACGACTTCGTCACCTTCACGGTTGCTGAATCCGCCGCAGATTTCAACCATGTTGTAGCCAATTATCCACGAGACGTCAAATTGTTACACCCCTTTGTGCCTCAGCTGCCACCGTCACGTGTGGCGGAAGATGGCACTCGTGTGTTCCCTATCTTAGCCATTCAAGTCACCGTGTTTCCCAACTCCGGTGTTTGCATCGGAACAACTTATAACCATGTAGCTGGTGATGGGAAGTCGTTCATGCATTTCATGAGATGTTGGGCGTCTCTTAATAAGTCGGATTTGACTTGCCTTGAACATCCACCGCCTTTGATTAACAAGGACGTCATCAAGGTTTCTAAGGAGCTAGAGTTGGATAGCCTGCGGGTTTATTCGGATTGGATATCATGCTTTAATCAGAATTTAGGCACATCTCACGGTAAAGATAAGGTTCGAGGCCCAGAAGAACAGCATTCGACACCTCATTCTCCACGAATGGATAGCGAAAACAACTTGATTGAATTAGAATCGGAAGATAAGGTTCGAGCCACATTTGTGTTGGGTCAAGCCCATGTGGAGAGACTAAAGCAATTGGTCAGGGCACAAGATGTTGAGTCAGGGGCGCAATTGCACATATCAACTTTTGTGGTGGTTTGTGCCTTTATATGGGTTTGTTTGATCAAATCAAAAGAGAGTGCTTCATCACATGACGATGACGATCTTGATAAGTTTTACTCTTTTCTTTTTGCATTCGATGGCCGGAACATGTTGGAAATTCCGGTAACATACTTTGGGAATTGCATAAGACCATGCGTTGCGGATGTTACAAAAAGTGAGATAATTAGAGGAGAAAATGGGATTGTTGTGGCTGCAGCCAAGGCGATTGGAAACAAAATTAAGGAAGCGGGGAGTAGTGGGTTACAAGGTGCAGAGCATTGGATTTCAGACATTACTGAAAGAGGTGAACCAGGGCGTATTACTGCAGTTGCTGGATCACCAAAACTCAAGGTCTATGAAATTGATTTTAGATGGGGAAAGCCATG
The DNA here is from genome assembly GCA_001974825.2 of Corchorus olitorius. Lineage (NCBI taxonomy): Eukaryota > Viridiplantae > Streptophyta > Magnoliopsida > Malvales > Malvaceae > Corchorus > Corchorus olitorius. The sequence goes on from AWUE01013162.1 coordinate 9,168, forward strand.
TAAGGTTGAGTTGACTCACATCGATAGGGATGGGGCTATGGCTCTGGCAGAGTGCAGGGATGAGCAACGTGGAATTGAGGTTGCCTTAGCTTTAAACAAGAATCATATGAATGAATTCATTTCTGTTTTCGAACAAAATTTAAAGCTCCTTTGATTTTAGTATTATAGTGGGAGTATTTAATTTCGGTTTTGGCATTTGTTCTGATGCTATTTCCTTCTTGTTACCTATTTAATCAATGGACAATGATTATAAATAAATTCTTTACCTTCCAACAAATAATAATAATTTGGAGTTAATTCTGAAATTAGAAGTTCTTAATCAGTTAATTTGTCAATTATGCTTTTTTATCTCAATTATTGTTTCAACTTTAAAATTATTAGGTGGAACGAATCCACCACATCATCATTGAGACCTATCGTTAATATGATGACAACTCAATAATTTTCTAACTTATCCCAATAATATGAGAAATTATTACATGTACCGATCCACCACGTCATTCATGGTCCCGACTAATAAAATCGTGACAATTCAAATTTGTTCCTACAATATTACTAAAACTCTACCAAATTAATGTATTAAATTTAAAAACTTACCCTGTAAATTTCATATGAAACTTGATGCTAAATTTTTTTTGCAATAAAACTTGATGCTAAATTTATGTTTAAATTTTAAGAATAATTCTGAGTTGTCAAAATCTTATTGGTCGAGACCATGAATGACATGGTGAAACCAGTCCATAATTTCTTCAATAATATTTTAAATTTGGGGACTTACCCTTTATAAATAATCTATTTTAAAAGGGGTAAAATCTTGAGCTAAACTTGTGTCTAAAAGAAATTGACTTGATATGACACAATCTTAGTAATCAGTCTCATGATCAACGTAGTGGGACGGTCCATTTCTGTTTAATATCTTTCCTTAAATACTTGAACATTTGGTTAGGCAATTTCTTAGGTATATGTAAGTACTAACGTCTAATCAATGCATGACATTCTACCAAGCTAATAAAAAGTTTTTTATTTTTTTTAAAAAAAAATTCCTACCAAAAACACAATGGTGTGGTTATTCTTTTTGGGTCTAAAAGTTAGTCTTCGGCCCAAAAATTATTGTTTCTTTGGGCTTATCAAATCAAATCATGCAGGTTTTAAAAGCCCAAACTTGAACGGCCAAGAATCACAAATTTATTTATGCCCCAAAACCCTTGCCGGGGTTTTCCAATTTGGTTTTTCTGGTAAGTAATATCCAAAGGAAAAAGGTAGAAGAAGAAGAACCAAAAACCCTTTCTTCCAAAATCCCATTCCCAGCCAGCCTCCAAGCCTCTCCAAGTGTGGCAGTTGCTTCTTCAGTGTCTCTTCTCAAGGTAAGCAGTTGCTTCTTCAGCTTAGCTTATTTCTACTGCTTGTTGAAGATATTAGGTATTTTTTTGTGTTTTCAATCTCCAAATTATTTTTATTCTATGAATACCATTAGAAACAAGAAGGAAGAAAAGAAAAAATTGCAGACTTTTGCTTTGGGTTGAGCAAGCAAAGGTAGCCATTAAACCCCAGATTTTTGTTTTACCATTTATTTATTTTATCTTGTATCCTGGTAGGGTTTTTTTAGAAGATTAACATGGAGCTAGATAATGTGGAAGAAGTAAATTTGCAACAGAAGAAGAAGCATAAAGGAAAACACGACAAGCCAAAGCCATGGGACGAAGACCCAAATATTGACCGTTGGAAGATTGAGAAGTTTGACCCTTCTTGGAACCCTGATGGGTTGCTCGAAGTTAGCTCCTTCTCCACTATCTTCCCCCGGTATCGAGGTAATTAACTAATTTCCTCTGCTTTTTTTTTATGGTTTCATTTCTAGTTGGAAGTTTTACTTATGTCGTTTCTTACATTTTGTATTTTTTGGCTGCCTTAATGAAAGAACAATACTTGCAAGAGGCTTGGCCAAAGGTTAAATCTGCTTTGAAAGAATATGGTATTGCTGCTGAGCTCAACTTGGTAAGTGTCAAACTCTCAAATTTGGTCATATCCTGCAAGCATTTTATTGATTTAATATAGCAAGCTTTAGCTTTCAAGGTTTTTGGGTGGTTAAAGTAAAAGACAGTTTTCCCCCTCTTATAAATTGGAACTGCATTTTGTAACTTTAGGACATTATGCTTAGTTGAATGGATGCCTTGTTCTGATTTCCAAAGATGCAATTGGAACTGAATGTGAGAGATATAACTTCTTCTTTGCTTAAATATGAAGAGCTATAATTTGTTTAATGCTTCTAAAATTTTGCTTTCATTAGTATTGATATGCAAACATGCAACATAAAAGAGGAGTGGTGTAATTGTCAGAATGTTAGTTTAATGATAATGCATAGGATGGAGTCTTAAATGATTTAGCAGGGAAACATCTATTACTTCATTCCTGTTCCCTACAAGAAAAGAGATAGTCCTTTCAGTTCATTTCGCCTGCTCTTCCCGAATCCCGTGTATAAAAGCCCTTTAAGTTGTTCTTATCTTAGAAAGGCTATCAGAGTGATGGATTAAGTTCTTCTCAGTCATAAGAGTGATGGATTAAGTTCCTCTCAGTCATGATTTGGTATATTTCTTATGCTCTTCCATGTATATATATGCATACATGTGTTTATTATGTATTTTGTGTGTTGATTTGCTGTTCAGGTTGAAGGGTCCATGACTGTTTCAACTACAAGAAAAACTAGGGACCCATATATAATCATGAAAGCCAGGGATCTAATCAAGCTTCTATCAAGAAGTGTTCCTGCACCTCAGGTAGACTTCATTTGACAGCTCTAACAAACTAGCTCAATGTTTGCTTACTTCACAGTAGATTCTTGTACTGTTCTATTGGAATAAAATTTTGCTCAGTGCTTGATACCATTCATATGTCAGTTCTTTTTCATGGTACAGATTGCTGAGTTCTTGAGTGTAAGACTTGTTTGAATATAGCTCTTAACTTTTTATTTTAATGTCTTAGGCAATCAAAATTCTGGATGACGAAATGCAATGTGACATTATCAAAATTGGAAACTTGGTGCACAAAAAGGTACATAAGTACACCTTTTTATATGCCTCTTTTACTATCACCTGTGTGCTAGATAGACTCGATTAGATTATCTTTGGTGCTGCTATATTAAACTGTTTGCTAGTAGCAACATAATGAAGGCTCAAACTGCTTATATTCCATAGACTTTTAAGTGTTTATGCATGCTGAACTTCAATTTCTAATCCAGTGTAGCCGGGTCCTGAAAACGTAATTTACTGAGGCTGCTGTAGCATTTTGTTTAAAGTGAAATATCAATAACTAATTATCTGTTGGTGATTAGTAGTAGAACATATCTGAAAAGGCTAGTTATTTTCAACTCCACCTTTTTTGGAAGTTATTTTCTACTCCAAGGAAGCGGTTTTTTATCTTTCATAGTATATCTCTTCTGCTTAATATGAATTCATAAATCTATTTGTTATTTTGATAGCTGGTCGGATCTTATAATTTGTGGTTTAATCTTGAGGCCTCCTGAATAAGTATATCCTGATTTTAATAACTTTGGTCCACTGAGAGTTCTTTGAAAGATGAGAAAGAAGTAATTGATGTTTATAATGCAATATATGGTGCCTAAATATTTCCTCTTGCAGGAACGGTTTGTTAAAAGAAGGCAGCGTCTTGTGGGGCCAAATTCTTCGACTTTGAAGGTGTGTGTTCTTTCTTAGATTGATGTCTTAACAAGCTTTTGAAATATTCTGCTGAAGATAAGGTGCAACTCATGTGAGGCATGAGTACTATGACTATGAGATGCTGTGTTGCATGAAATTTCAGATATTGTTTCACTGCCTTATTCCTGTTTTTGTTGCTGGATGCAGGCACTTGAAATATTGACAGGCTGCTACATTCTTGTTCAGGTAATTGCTAACCTCCTCATTCTTCTGACTGTTAAACTGCATTTTTTTCCTGTATGTTTGAAATGGAGAACCACAAATCGAAAATATTTTCCACCTTGTTCATGATAGGGAAACACTGTTGCTGCTATGGGTTCATTCAAAGGTTTAAAACAACTCAGAAGGATTGTGGAAGACTGCATAGAGAATAGAATGCATCCTGTATACCATATCAAGGTGCCACAGACTTGCGAATTTTGTTTTGTTATTATTCTTGAAATTAATTCAGCATGGATGTGCTTTGAACTCTATTAGCAATTTAGCATTCACCGATTCTCATCTCTTCTGCTTTCCTGCCTTACATGTGTTCGTTTCCTCTTGAACTCCTTTATGACATCTAGATTCTCATGATGAAGAAAGAACTTGAGAAGGATCCATCACTTAAAAATGAAAACTGGGACAGGTTTCTTCCGAAGTTTAAGAAGTAAGATATCTATTCTGTTCATCTATGTTCTACATTCTAAATATTATCATGGTATGTTATGATACATATTCATCTAACTATCAAATAATATTTCCAGGAAAAATGTTAAGACAAAGAAGGTTAAGAGTAAGGAGAAGAAACCATATACACCCTTCCCTCCTCCTCAGCCACCTAGCAAGGTAATGTAGCTGCTTGTCTCTTAGGGTTTACCCTGGTATGACAAGGTTTTCCCATATTGAAGCCGAACGTGTAATGCAATTTTCTCTTTTGTGGTGTTTGAGGGAAATAAACTATGAAAACTGACATATTGATGTGTTATATTTGGTGAATCTTCCAGATTGATCAACAATTGGAATCTGGAGAGTACTTCTTGAGTGAGAAAAAGAAATTAGCTAAGAAATGGGAAGAGAAGCAGGAGAAGCAGGCACAGAAAACAGCAGAAAACAAGAGAAAAAGAGAAGAAGCATTTGTTCCTCCCAAGGTCCTATTTTGAAGCCTAAGACATGCAGAGACACACATCGGCGTCGATCCATTTTGGTTATGTTTATTTATTTATTTTAACATTTCAGTGCGTCTTGCAGGAACCCGTCAATCAAGATTCTAACAAGTCAGAGAATGACAAGGAAGATGTTGCTGCCCTTGCCAAGTCCGTGAAGGTACTTGCAATCACAAGATCTCTTTCTTTTCTTAGCTACGTGTTTAAAATCAGGCATATATAGTTTTAGGGCATTTGTTCTAACAATCCCCACCGTAATTTTTTACTGCAGCAAAAGGCCAAGGAGTTTGGGAAGCAAAAATCTTTAGAAAATATCAATGCAGAAGAATATATTGAAGCCCCTGCTGGAGAACGACCTTCAAAAAAGAAAAAGAAATCCAAGCATACTTAGTATAGGCAATTGATGGATGTTAGGTTAGACAAGTTCATGGTATGAACAAGGTTTGCTTAATATGTGGTGGCTTTGCTCAATACCATGGCGCAGATATGTGCCGTCTTCTGGAAACAGCTTGTGTTAGACTTCTCTTAACTCAAAGAAAAAAACTCATTATATTGAAATGGAGTTCAAATTTTGTTTGTATCAGCTTGGTTTAGCCTTTTCTTTTTCTTTTCTTTTTCTTTTCTTTTTCTTTTCGTATTTTACAGTGATTAATGGAGAGAAAGGATGGCCAAACAAAGAATAATGGGATGAAGGCTAAATTACAATAATCTCTCTCTAACCCAATCTGTAATTTTCAAAGACATGGGCATTCTTCCTAAAATCAGACAAATTTTTATTCTTTTATTAATTACAATTAATTGTCCTACTAAAAAGAATTTAGATTTGGAGTTGTTGCCATGCCATCCAAGTTTGGCATTCACATCTTTTCTACTGTAATTCTTCTACTATTTTTAATTTATTCCATATATAGTCACTTTAGAGTTTTAAGTATCATTTAAAGTAATTGTTTAGTACTACTACATAGGCAGGAATTTAACTATCGAAATTCAAGTCCTCTTTTCAAAGTTAAACAAATTTTAAAAAGAAAAAGTGATTGAAGGCTTTTTCAGTCTACAATTTGAAAAATGTAAAATGAAAAATGTGAATGAAACAAAAGTAGCCTTTTCTTCTAATTTTCTTTAACTCACTATCCGTTTGGCCCAGCTTATTTAACAGCTTATCTACTGAAAAAAGCTTAAGCTGGGCCAAACGGAAAATCCAGAAGTGCTTTCCAGAAGTGCTTTTTAGTTGTTTTTGAACCAAAAACCAGAAGCTCTAAATTGAAACTTTTTCCAGAAGCATTTTTTCAGAAGAGCTTTAAGCTAGGTCAAACGAGCACTAAATAGTAGTTAGTATTTAATTATAAATATCATCCAAGATAGTAGTAAGTCTTTCAATGACCTAATCAATGACATCAAATTCATCCAAATGTTCTTAAGTTTGAGCAACATCTAGACACATTCAAATTAAACTATAGTGTTCATTATTATTTTACTTTAAGAAACATCTTGCTCCCCACAAGCAACTAATTAATTATTTTACTACTATATATTACATATAAGATACGTGTCACGGTGTCAAAACATTTTATGTCCATTTAATAGAGTTTTAGCTAACCTAACTTGATAACTAGATCTACTCATCATAGTCGTGAAGATGTTGCTTAACTATACAAATAATAATACTAAACTATACACGTAATAGATATGATGATTGTCTAAGAAAAGATTAAGGTGTTGGCAAATCAAGAGTGATTGATTATGATATAGTATAATTCATGCTTTGCACGTTAGCCCCTAAACACATTAATTAATTCTACTTAATCTATGGTTTGGTACCATATCCCATGTTAATCAGTTATGCATCCATTACATTGCTTCTCTCGGTATATGCCTTAGCATCCGATGAACTGAATTTGATTAATCTGAAACCAAAGCGCGTCTGGAGCCCCAAATGAGAGGAAACTCTCTTAATGATTATTTTCTCCATTTACAAGATTCAAACCGAGAACATGTTTAAGGAGTTTCGAATTCCTTGTAAGTTAATTTTTTTTTTTTTGGCCAGACCTTCTAAGTTAATTAAGTATGTAGTTGGATATAACAGTTGACTATATTTTACTTAACTATAATTAATAGGAGTAATAATAGGTGGAAGTAGGTATCAGCAACAATTTGCATTCATTCTTTTTGCTTTTGCAAGTTCATTTGGAGAAATACAAAGAAAAGAAATGGAATTGAAGTTTTGAACCATGAAAATATCTATCAAGAATGGAAATGTTATACTTTTGTTCATTAACTAATTAGTTATAACATTAATAAATTATACATCTCAAAAGGAACTCATTGTCATCAAATAACTCTTCTTCACTTTAATCATCTCCCTAACAGCTTCACTAAATTCCTTGCAATCTCCTTCAAAATCCCAACTCCCCACCATTAAATCTCCATTAATATTCCTCTTTTGATCAACCATCCCATCAACAGGTTTAATAAGGACAAGGGTTGCCCCTGTCATTTCATACCCTGATTCAGGCAACTCTAGCTTTGGCAAGTACCAAAGTTTCATGCTCAATTCTGGAATTGGAGTCCTCACCATTGCTGCTGCTTCTTCTGATGACGATTCTACTAATCTTTCTTGTTCTGAATTCATGGAGTTCTTCATCTCAACAAGCCCTTCTTTCCCCATGTAGAACTTCCCTTGCTTGTTTGCATCAGAAATTTCCACTTTTTGAACCATTGGAATTGAATGATCAGCTAAAATTTGCTTGAACAAATAATGCCTTGTTGATGCTGCAATCAAGCAAGAAATAGTCCAAATTACTCTTAATTTCAGCTCATCATCTGTCAATATCTGTTCCCTGCATTCCTCCACTTTTTGTTGTAATGAAGATGAAAATTTGTTGCTTTTTTGGAAAGATGTGGCTCCAAGAATAATGCAAGTCTTCAAGTTGGTACCAAACTCTGCTTTCCATTTAAGGAAAGAAGCTCCACTGTTTGATGATCCATGAGATGGAAGCTCTAAATGCAAGGAACTGATTTCCTTGAAGTTCTTCAAAACCCCATTTGGCTGACAATATGAAGTGTCAAATGACATTGTTGTTGCAGGATTGGGAGCCATGATTTGATTGAAACATTTGAGTGGCTTGAGGAACAAGTTATGTAACAGAAGTCTCAAAAAGGAAACTGGGTTTGGTTTTGACAGAGGTGGGATTGAAATGAAAATGGTGTTGGTTAAAGGAACAAGGGAAGAGAAACGTTTTGAGACCAAAAGACATTTGGTAAGAGATTTGGAATCTTGCAGTTTGTTGAAAATGAGAAGAAGAAGAGCATCTGGAAGACAATCAAAGTAGTCTGAATCTGAATCTGAATCTGTTTTAGAATACATTTGTTTTGGAAGTTTTTTTTCAGACAGGAAGCTGGGAACTGAAATGGGGGTTTGAAAAGAGAGATTATTTTTGGTGGGTTTTTGTAAAGAGAAAGTGAACGCGTTTTGACCATGGAATTGCACACGCTTTATAAAGCAAAACAGAAGCTAATAGTAATAATTGAAAACGGTGAGTTGAGAAGAACTCTGAACTGAAAGCCATCTGTAGTTTTTTTTTTTTCAGACAGACAAAATCTCTTTCAAGCTTTTTGGAGATTGTTTGGTGCTGTCCAAAGTTGACAAAGATTAAGATAAGACCCTTGGCGGCTTTTTTGCGTGGCAAGCTTGTCATCATACATTTTCCTTTTTTCTAAATTGGATATTAATATTCACACATCCCATATATTAACTCCAAATAACCATATATATATCTCTTACAGTTCTGTAAAATGATTCTTTTGGGATGGGCAAATACAATTTTCAATCTAAATATTTCAGTTTCATTTATATATTTCAAGTAATGTAATTAACTGCTGATTATTATTATTATGATAAGTAATCTTGGATAATAACTTGTAATGTGATTGCATTATGTTTGACTTAATGATTTATATGTGTGTGTATATATACCTTCATCTATTCAACTTTTTTTGGATAGGAAAAAGAATGAGTTGAAATGTGAAGTTGAAGGATTCATATTGGAATAAAGTTGCATAATGGTCCATGGCAATTAAAGCCTAGCGGTAATGGCCCTTTGAATAGAGAGGTTATATATAGTTGAATATAACAGTTAGAATTGTTAAAAGGGTTATTGAATGAGTTCATACAAGTTGACCCCATAGTAGTTGCTTGTGGAGTTAATACTTAAAGAAGAATTCAGCTTGGGGAGTTCATATTTATTTGATCCCATCTTTTTTTGTCAAAGTAGATTTCAAAGAGAAAAGGTCTAGAGGAATATCGATACTACCAAGTTCACTGCACATAAATGATGATGTTGATGTCCATAGAACAGATTCAAAGCTTTGATGTCCTGTTTTTAAGTTGAATCTGCATTCCTAGTAAACTTATGAGTTAAATTTAGATTTCAAAGAGACTTGTTTTTTAACCTGGGAATTTGTTATGAAACCCTATTGCAGTAAATAGTATACTGTTAACTAATGGCAAGAAACAATTAAAGTTTTAAGGCTATATCAGCCGCCATGTTTTGCAAGCCTCTGATCCCTGCATATGAAGGACTAATACATATAGTTGAGAGTCAAGTTGGATATAGGCATATAGCAAAGTCATGTTTTCATATTCTGCTTGTGACAATTTCTTCTTTTTCCATTCATTTTAGCTTCATCTGCTTTGGCATGACAAATTAATGCAAAAACTTATTATCAAAAGGAGAAATTTGTCTTGCAGAAACATGATTTCTTCTTGGTCTATGCTTTACCTTTCATGTGACCTCTAAAAAACATGCATGCATGCATGCATCTTCTTGTTGAACAATTTTAATGGTTAAAAGATGACCAAAAAATAAACATTTATGTAATAGAGCAGAATAATGTAACATATCAAGTACGCGATTTAAAGTGCCTCAACAGAGGGGAATCAAAGTAGGGAAACATGTTTTTTTTTTTTTACAGAGTATTCTGAAGCAGGAGGCGGTTGAAGAAAAAGTTTTTACATGGATAGCAAGTTCATCAAATCCTGGAAGGGATCATAGGAGTGTTGTTCTGCAAGTATGCACAGGCAGCGGCAACTCCACTCCCAAGCACAACTGGATATCCAACATCCTTGAGTATCATCTCCACACCAGCCAGACATCCCAACAGTTGCAACTGAAAACAGATAAAAGAAGTAAACATGAGAGAATTGCAGTAGCGACAGCAAGTTTCGACTTGTGTTTGAAGCAAGAATACTTGGGAAACAAGAAAGCAGAACAAAGAAGCAATAAGGATGGTAAAACATGAAAAGCATTATTGTAAAGATCATTAACAGAAATTGAAAAAGAAGAAAAGACAATATTACCTCATTTAGGTTTCCAAGATGTCCTATTCTGAATACTTTACCGGCCACTTTGTTGAGGCCGAGACCTAAGCTCAAATTGTATCTCTTCCATCCCCTTTTAACAATTTCTGCACTATCAATGTATGGAGGAACAACAACAGCAGTCACAGTGTCACTGAACCATTCCTCCTTTTGAGTGCAGTTCTTCAAGCCCCATGCCTCCACAGCAAGCCTGTTTCAAAAAATTGTGTCACCAACCCAATCAACCACAGCAATATTCCCAAAAGAGTAATGTAATAGTAGACTTCAATAGATTTGGTGATGAGAATGAATGTCAGATACTTGTAGAACAAGAAAAATGGAAACACAAGACTCACCTTGTTGCTTTGCCCAACCGGCTATGCCTTGCAATGACATTGTCAAGTCCTTCCTCAAAAATGAGATCCAGAGCTGCTCTGAGACCATACAATAGTTGGATTGAAGGTGTGTAAGGCCAATATGTTCCCAGTTTGTAAAACTTGAGGTAGTCCTTCCAATCAAAGAAAACTCTGACAGATTTTGCAGTTTTTGATGCCTCTATAGCTTTGGGGCTTGCACAAACCATACCAATTCCTGTGGGAAGAGAAAGTGCCTTCTGAGAGCCAGTTAAAGCCACGTCGACACCCCATTCATCCATACGGAAATCAAGGGCACAAATTGAGGACACTCCATCAACAAGAAATAGCGCCGGGTGGTTGTAGTGATCTGACAAGAAATAAAAACAATGAGACAACTATGTTTTGAAGTACTTTAATAGAATAGAGTAACAGAAACATCAGTATAGACAGTGAAAAGCAATGCAACAGGAACATCCACTATATCATAAACAGAAAAAAAGTTTAGTAAAGTTAATGATTTGGATCCAATGCAATTATGCCAAGAACTATATAAGCATTTGGAGATACAGCATGGCAAACAACAGATTTTATATTCATTTGAAATTTGTATCTGCTTCCCACTAGGATGAAAACAACAGTTCCGAACTCTTTATATTAGTTACTAAAAATTCATGCTGAACATATAAATAACTAATCAACTATGTGGATTTCACAGTTTGGCAAGTTTAAGCAGACTCATAGTTCTTATGGGGAATTAGTAAATCTACTGCTAAAAGAACATACTAATATATACACTTACCAAGCAGTTTTCTAACCGTAGCCAGGTTATTGGTGACTCCAGTTGCAGTCTCATTGTGAACAATGCAAATAGCCTTGATTGTGTGTGCAGAATCAGCTGCAAGTTTTTCTGCCAGGACGTCAAGGTTAGCGCCTTGACCCCAATCACTTTCAACTACATCAACATTGAAATTGAGGCGTTGCTGCTGATCAATCCACAGCAGACTGAATTGTCCGATGAGGAATGACACAATTCGGTCTCCAGGGGAAAGGGTATTAGTAAGTGCACTTTCCCATGCACCAGTTCCTGAAATCCAAACAAAACATCATTAAACATTAAAACTAACCCAAACAAGTATATATATTAGCATAGTTGAAACTTGAAACCTTATAAAATACCTGTAGTTGGGAATAAGAAAGGGGTTCCAGTAGTAGTCTTGAAGATCTTCTTGACATCCTCAAGAAGGGTTTTGGTCATTGCAGGAATAGCAGGGGAACGGTAATCCTCATTGTTCCGGTTCATGGCACGGATAACAGGGTCCGGGATGTTAACCGGCCCTGGAACAAACAGATGGTTCCTTCCTGGTCCATACACGTAGTCCATCTTTTCTCCCTCCAACTAATCTCACTGCTAACTTCAATTTCTCTTGATGACGCCTCTCAGCGTCTCAATACTTTTTCTCTGGACAAAACAAAATCACAAACAATATATTCAATCTCTAATCTCATGGATTCTAAGACTAAATCCCAATTTAAATCGATGGAAAACAAAAACAACTCGTTTGAGCTTTTCATTTAACAGTTTCAAGTCTTTGCGTCTCAAACTAATTAAGAAGAATAAAACTTTGCTTGAAGTTGAAGCTATATATGACTTTGATACATAATATAAAAAGTATAAATTCCTCTATAAACTGATAATTTCCCTTCCAATCAATCAGGTAATAAATAACATAAGAACGAAAAGTTTCATTAAACCAACGGTCCAACACTAGTTATTAACTTATTAGTATTTGATCATATATTAAAAAAACAACTGCAAAGTGTGATCATTCCATTTCTTCTTTCTTTTTTCCATATTTAGATTGTTTCCCATTTTTTTTTTCAGTTTCTAAGTATAGAAACCCTTTATATACACCCTGAAGTTGTTAGTGCTTCAGAAAATAATAATATAGAAGCAAAAGTGAAGACATGAAAAGAAAAACTAAGAAACAATCAAAAAAAGGCCATACCCAACAGCTTAAAAATCCAAAAAAGGCATGGAAACTAAGTGACATACCTTGAAAAGAGAATCTTGCTGTGAAATTGGATGAAGTGTGTTTCTGGCAGGGAGAAAGGGTTGCAGGGGTGGAAGTGCCTTGGCAATATAAGGAAAAGGCCAAGGCAAAGGGAGAAGGGCGTTGGAGTTTTATAAGAGCGCGGGAGAGCCAATCAACATGAAAGTGGGTCCTATGTGGCTCTAACGTGGCAGATAAGAGAGAAACCATTTCGGATCCTGCGGCTATGGACGACTGACTTGGAAGTGGAACCTCCTTCCTTTGGATTTGCCTTCATTTTATGTTAAACTTTTCTTTGTTGTTTTCTCCTTTTTGTCTTTTTGTCTTCTTTTGCAGCTTAGGTCCTGTATTTACACCCAATTTCTTTCCAAACCCATCCATCACTCTTTTTTTGTTTTCTTTTTTGGGCCAAAATAAATACCATTGACCTTTCTTTTAATTCAGTTCATGTTAGCACTACCAACACTTTTCAGTTGCTTCGTTTATGGATTTGTTTCCTTGTAACAAGTTTTGCATGTTTTAAGTTGGAATTTTGCTACACAGTCCGAAAAATTGACCTGAAATTTGGTCCCCCATTATGTGTTCTTACACGGTTAGTCCAGCAGATTGGTCCCACCACTATTTGAGTGGAGTTTTGCTATATAATATGGGATAACTAACCATGACATGTCATGAGGGATAAAATTCGGGTTAATTTTTCTAGCTGTGTGGAATTTCCCTTTTAAGTTGTAATGGGGTGTAAATTGGAAGATGATTATGAAGTGTTTCGAGATTCGCTAAACCAACTACTGGGGGTGCTTCAAGCATGTGAGAGGGGTGTTGCATATCCCCAAAGGTTCATGTTAGCTTAGTCTTTTATCCAATTTTCAATTTCGGGTTTAACCGAAAAAAAAAATTGTAATTGTGAGAATTGAATGTCTTTTCTACATTTTTATAATGATTATAGGAAAGCTTAACGGGTGTCCTCATGCACCCTTTAAGATACCATTTATAAAAGGTTGTATATGTACTTAATACTACTATTTTTTTAAAAATGTAATTACATTGAATGATAGTTTCTATAAATAAATAGTTAACTAATCTTAAATGATACATGAGACACCCGTTAGCAAAACCCATATATAGTATTATTCTATAGAAGTATAGAACATAGCTTTCAAGTGTCTTGGAGAGGGGTACAAATGAAATCAATTTGATTAAAAGGAACCTATCAGAGAAATATGTAAAAATGCAAGTCCTTGTGCAAGAAATATACAAAATATAAGGACCCCATATGAAAAAAAGGGGGAAAGCCCCCCAAAATTGATGGTGCCAAAATAGTTCAATTTTAGAAAACAACAGATTGATGGAAATAGCCTTGGAACAGAAAATTTGGAGGTCAGATTATGAGGTTGAGAAAGAAATGTCAAGAGATAACGTGATAAACTACTGTCAACCACACTCTTCCATGTTGAAACCAAGACCACACAGCCCTACTCTTTTCATCCTTCATTTTCCCCTTTTCTTGATTGATTTTTGTTTCTATTTAGCTTCACTTCTTAATTTCCTTCTTCCTTTTATCCCCTATTTTGAGGCTGCCTGTCAAACTCGTCAGCTGCTTACTCCCATTTGTCGTGAAATCCAAACCATAGAAGAATTGAACATACAAAAAAGCACACTGTAGCTGTAGATAAACCCTACTGTTAGACCTTACAAAACAGAAATAAATTAACCAAAAGAATCTCAACACTTTTGTCATCACTGTCCAAAACAAGAACTTTAAACTCCATATCTTCGGACCTGTTTGATCAATGAGTAACATAACAGTGAATCTTGTAAGAAAAATTTCTAGTATAAATCATGTTGCCAAATTCAGAACACAAGGTCTCAAACTCAATAAGCATGGGAAGCAAATTTATGCCGATATTATTGCTAACAAAATTTTCACGTTGGAAAAGCAAAAATTCACAACTGGACAATGTACAATTGTTTCTGCGCATGTTACACATCTCGTGCTCGTGCATGTATATCTGAAATTGAATTGAGATTTTCTTCTCTTTTTTTTTTCTGCTATTCTTTTGCTATATACGAAAACAAATAACTACTCACTTCTAAGAACAAAAAGGTAAGAAAAAATTGTTGGCAAGGCCCCTCCATGCCCTGCTCATGTTAGTCGATCTTTTGCTTTCTTCCTCAGCCGTCTTTTTACATGGGATGCGAATCTCATCCGAGGGATCAATCACTTCTTTGATCTGGCCATAAACGATCATATATATATTCGAGTGGCAACTTTTTATTCCCGTGGTGAAAAAAAGAATACCAGAGAATATTCAATGGCTGAAGCAGTAAACGCGACATGGTCTAAAGCCAACAAGCATTACTCTTCTATTGACTGTCATCCAGTAGAGAGCACTAGAAGCTTACTTGATGCCCGAGGGAAAACCTTGCCGTTGTGGAAATCCAGCCGGACGCGTTCGATGTGGTCTCTCATTATTCACAAGACGTTTATCTGATGGTCCTGCCCCGAGAATCCCCATGGAGTTCGGATCTATAGCGCGGTTACCATTGTTCATATTCATAATAGGTCTTTGAGTAGGGGGTTGAAGCTGGGGATGAATATTGTCAGCTTCTGCTCTCCGACGTTGTTTCCAAGCTTCAAACTTTTCCGGATCAAAACCTTTCTGAATTGGTTGTGCTGTTTGATGAGCCATTGCATTCTTGTACCCTCTTTGCTTTGAGAAGTGATTAGTACCGCCATCTCTATCAAAATGTCCAGACACTGAGCCATTAACATGGGAGGGTCCAACCCCACCTTCCTCTTCCCTCTCCTGCTTTAACTTGGAATAAATCTGATGCAGCCGCTCACCAGGAAGATTTGAAAATGTAGAGACATAGTTCCATAGACGCATAGTCATCCCTGCAAGGAGAATTGAAATTACATAAAAGAAATTATCAAACATCCAAACTCATTAAACTTGTAAAACATAATTGTGCTAACTAATAAACAAAAATGAAAAATGACTAACTTATAAACAAAAACTTAATCACACAGCATAAAGAACCACATACTATCTTGTCTATAGAGCTCATCCTCGTGTTCCAAGACAATTTGATCTATCCTCCTTCCAAGAAGCTGCAAATAATTCCGAATTTTTGAAAGCACCTGGGGAAAAAAAAAGATTTTTTGAACACTTCAGCTTTCATCCAAAAAATAAATAACACTTCTCCAGCTCACAAAACAATAACAACAACAAAAGAAACATAAAACAAGGGAACGGAAACAGCTATACCTTATCCTTAGGAAGATCTGCACTGGTAGTCTGCAATTTTTGAAGACGGTGAAGGGTTTTTATTTCATCATTCATAACATCTTCACACCACTCCCTCCACTTCACTTCCTTAAAATGCTCATAAACTTCCTCGTTGTCTGACATTTCCCCCTCCTCTTTGACTAACGGTTCAACTTTCTGAGGTCTCTGTGGTCTGTCCCTACTCATTTTAATACTAACCTTAGGAGACCCAGGTTTTCCTTTCTTTTCTCTGCCACGAGACATCGGTACGTTCAGAGGATTCTCCCTTTCCTTCTTTGAAGCCTTACGACCCGTTTTAGTACCAGCATTCTTACCACCAACTGCTGCAACTTCCTGTGGAGAAAGGTTCCAGTCAGTTCAAATAAGGAATGAAGGTAAATATGAAGTCTAGCTCATGCATTAAGCAATTCAAGAAATAGTAAGATGTGAGAAAGGTCAAAAGGAAACTCAGATACTTCAACAACAAAAATTGATCTGAAAATTTCCTATCATATTTAGTTCACTAGTAGGATAAACCAAGTATGACGTCAAATTAGAAAAAAACTTTGTCTACTGTGAACTAGAAAACAAAAAAGTTTCAACAAACGTAAACATAGAAAGAATTTTCCAACAGAATGAAGACTGTACCACGAACTCAATGGATTTACTATAAATTTTTCTTGGAAAAAAAAAAAAAAAAAACATATGTATTCATCTTTTTACCGAACAAAAAAATTACTCTCCATATTATGTTTCACATTGCAAGTACGAGCAATACCATTTCCAGAAGCGCATTAGCACGTTCCTTCAAATTAGGGGCACGTGGCAGAAAGGTTTCATGGTGCTGAAGTTCTGCAGGAGCAATCTTCTTTGTGAGCCCAAGCGTTTCATCTAACCTGATCTTTTCCCAATTTCCGAATCCATGATGGTGTATTCCCAGAAGCAATCTTGCATCATCAACTAATGACAACAACAGGATAAAAATATGAAAAGTCCATCTCAGTGTCCCTAAAATTCCTTTCAATAGCACAGATAAAAACATAAAGGTATATACATACTCTGATTCCAACCACACCCTTTAGCCCAATTAGATTGTTTAAGAGACGTTAACACACGGAACTGTTTTATAGGATCCCCGTATCGACTTATTCTCTTCTCTAAGAGCTGTAGTTCTTGGACACGATTGATTAGATCATTGGCCTTAACAGGGACGCCAAAGAAGTCCAATAACGGTCCCTGTAAGTAAAAAACACAGGAATACCAGAACCACAAAAGGCTTTAGAGTTCCATTGTATAAAAAGATGCCAAGGTAGAATTGAAAACCCCAAAACAACTTATAACTCTTGACGAACCTTAGGTTCAGCGTTTCCTACTTCAACTGCGTCTTTGCATCCATCGACTAAAGCTTTAAAAAGTTCAATCTGTGCATCAGGTGAAGCTGCTGCAACAGCACCACCAACTTCCTCTGCTATCATATGGATTTGGCTCTCTTTCCCAAATTTCATAACCTGATTAGCAGGGAATAAAGAAATTGCCAAAACAAAGGAACAGAAAATCCAGTCAACACTACCTTATGAATAAGAAAAACACTAAAAATTAAAGAAACACAATGGAGAAGACATTTAGAAGGATAGAAAGATGCCATTTGTAGTCAGGAGGAATGGGCTAATGAAGTGAGATAAGTGGCTCCAAAAGGATAATTAAGAACACATTAATCCCTGTCCCCAATGGGACAACCCAGTAGTTAAAACTTGAGACTTCTTGCGAGAGGTCTCGAGTTCGAATCCTGGGATGGGCAGGGTGGGATTTGGGATAGGAGAGGGCTACCTCCTATTGTGTAGCCCATTTAAATACAATGTTCATGAGTAGCAAAAAAAAAAAAAAAAGAACGTTAATCCCTTAGTAATTAAAAATGTATGTTAAAGAAAGTAAACAAGGCTTAGTGAGATAACTGATAAATGAATCCTCGTTTGGAAAGTTATTAGAAACAGGTGAGGTTGCTCCCAAAATAAGTAAATCAAAATTCACTCAGAAAATCAACCTGCACTTTTGACAATGGCGTTATCTTCCCAGGATTTAACTCTTAATGTTTTTTTCCCATAAAAATAATTTCCATCTAGTTATGACCTCATATAGCAAAATATCAACAAAATTGCAAAAAAATGAGCCAAAGGAACAATTGAAGGGGTTATAGATATTTGCTTTGCATCTTCTGTTTGCCTCAATGACCCAAGGACCTAAAGAACACAATGAAATCATAGAAAAGACAAAAATGAGGCCAAACAAGATTGCAATGGATGAAAAGCTATCCATATGGAGATAGGGCCTCAGTGCTCATCAATGTCTTAACAATCTGTAACTAAGAAAGATAAAATTTAAGGCTATGCTTCAACTTATAAATTAAGTTACTACCTAGGTGCTCTAAAGAAAACCATTAACAATAATAAAGAAAAGAGCACAAAACATGCGTGGCAGACATATGGCTTCAGAGAACATCCATGGTGCAAGGTCCAAGGTTTGTACTAAAAAGAAATATAAAATGTATTGCAGATGATATTTTAATTAACAAGAACAATAGCATGCTCAAATTGCTTAGAAAAAGATTAAAATGGAGGAAATTTATGTGCCAGACAAATTCCAGAAGGCTAGAACTAACCGCTCGAGAAAAACGCAATGCATCTCTCTTAGGCAGATTCCCATAGGACCATCCCCTCACTTGAGCAGTAGCACCGTCAATCATTGGTGCCGAGGGGGCAGAGTATTCTGCTTTACGCCGCTTTGGTACTCTCTCCTGAAGCTCCTGAGGATCAGAGCCTTTCTTCTTTCTTTTGCTACTTCTCTCAGGCTGACTTGTCTCTGCATAACTCTTGGTATTTCTTGCAGCACGAGGAGCTAGAGCTTCCTAATGCAAGAAAAATAACATAAGCTAAAGGCTCCAACTAACTTCAATAAACTAGAACTTAAAAATGGATGAGTAACATTCAAAGAGTTTTTGGTAGAACAAAAATTGATCAAAAGTATCAGGATCATACTTCAGCTTGGGCTATGGCATCTGGTTTTATCCAACGACTCCAGAAAGTCCCATCATCTTCAGCACTACAGAAATTCGCAACCTATCCACAATAAAAGAAATAGAACCCAGCTCATATAAGACTTGAATGAACCCAAGAACTGGATGAGGACAAAAGTCTGCCACTATAAAAAAGTATTAATCACTTGCCTTAAAAGCACTCAACAATTCATTCCCTTCCTCTTCCCCCTCTTTCTCCTCAACCTTCTCAGCCCTTTCAAGGATTTCATCAATATCCATACTTAACAGCCTTTTCTTGCTTTCTTCATCATTTCTGTCCTCCTTGAACAATTCTTCAGCACCAAATCTCAAAATTGCTGATAACTCATTCTGAAATGGTAAAAAGGTGTAATTGTGTTAAAAGGAAAAAGTAATAATAAAAGATAGCGCATTAGCAACCAAGAGAGAAACGTAGTAAGTAATGGTGTTCAATTCCAATAACTAAATACCAGATATACAACAACTTAAGATGGCAGCCTAGCATAATTACTACAAGACACGTCCTTACCTTATCAAAATAACTCCCTTTCTTTGTTTCTTTCCTCTCCAGTCTACCCTCTGCATTTAATTTTTGGATCACCAAGTGGTCAAGCACCTAAAAAGAAACATGCAAGAAAACACAAAGTTATTGGCTTTAAACAAAGAACCGGAAAAACAAATAACGATACACACATAATGAACATAAATTCATGTATGTATATGAACACATTCATTCAGGATAAGGAGAATGACCATCTTCTTCTTTGCTCGCTCCAGGATGTCTTCCTCAACACTTTTACTTGTCACAAATCTGTAAATGTTGACAACTTCTTGTTGCCCAATTCTGTGAGCTCTACTCATTGCCTGAAGCAAAATAAAACACCTTAAAATAAATAATAGGACAACTTCATTCTCAATGGAATCATAGAAAATGCACTGGGCAAAACATAGTGTCCAGTTTGAGACCTGTAAGTCATTCTGGGGATTCCAGTCAGAATCAAATATTATAACAGTGTCGGCAGTTGCAAGGTTGATACCAAGGCCACCAGCCCGAGTAGAAAGAAGGAAGCAGAAATCATCACTTCCAGGTGCATTGAAATGATCCATAGCCTGTTGTCGCAGCTCTGCCTTTGTACTACCATCAAGCCTCTGGAATTGAAATCCTCTGAGTGACATATACTCTGCCAGTATATCCAGCATTCTAACCATCTGCAAACAAGCAGAAATGAATAAGGGAAATTGCAGATAGACAGACTTATCCATACAACTATCAAACACCACTCATTTGATGGGATTAGAAACATAAAAAGACTTGAAATTAATCAAACAACAAAAAATACAGCCTAACACTTTTCCAATAGAAGTTTGCCCTGTTAACCTCAAAAATTCAGATTGGAAAATTTATTTAACCTAATCACCTAACTAACCTACGACACTAAAACAATAATGCAATTTCTCGCCACACAAAAATTGTACGTGTATGTGTACTCACACACCCACCAAACATCAATCCTAAGCTTTGTTTGGATTAGGAGGGGAGCGAAAGTGAAGGGGATGATGCTAGGTGAGTGGTCCTCTTTCCCTTAGTTGGGATTAGTGAATGGCAAGGCATAAGGAGAGATAACAATACAGCCAAACCATGATATTTTACAAATCTTTCAAATTGAGAGGATTTTTGAGGGAAGTTACGACCTCATAATAAAGTTTTGATCAAGCAAGAAAATTAACCTTTTTTTCCTTTATAACTTGTAAAGGATTTAACTAAAAACTATACTAAAAGCTATCATCTCCTTCAATTTCGACTTCTTAAAAAAAAGTTGCGAGACATTAATATGTCTCTTCCCTTCCATTATGTTTTATGAGTCCAACAAGGAGAACATAACCCTCTCATTCTACCTCCTTACCATCGAGTTTCCTTCCTTTTCCCTCTTAATTCCCGAAATAGCATAAAAATTCCAGTGACCAAGCAGAGCTGAGAAGTATGTTCAAGATTCTAATACAAACCTGTGAGAAGATTAGAACACGATGTTTTGTTTCATGCAACCTGACAAGCAACTTGTCAAGTATGACCAGCTTTCCACTGCTTAATATAATTCTCTCCAGTTTACTGATATCATTCATGCTAGTGTCCCCACCATAACCATGATCTGCACTTTCGAACAGAAAGGGATGGTTGCAGCATTTCTTCAACTCTACCACTATATTTAAAAGCGAGACCTGCAATTTGAAAGAACAAACCTACTTCAACTTTCTATTACTGATATCACTGCCTGACAATACCAAAAAGTGAAGAAAAACCTCAAACTATGTTACAGAAGAATATAGTTAATCATACACATACAATGCATATTTTGATTGGTGATAAGTACAACCAAACGGAGGAAAAGAAAAGCACCACAAAACAGTTGCATAGCTAAAATCTTCAACCACCAAAAATATAAGAGTCAAGAAATACTAACCTGATTGCCACGAACACCCTTGTTCAAGTCATGGAAGTTGCGTTCTAAAATCCATTTATAGTACCTGCATAAATCCAAACAGTAGCATGTGTTTAGCTAATAGAGCGAATCACCACTTCTTCAAAAGCAATTTGCGACTCTTACTGTTTCTGAAGTGGGGACATCTCAACTCTAAGTATGCGCTCAATTTTTGGAGGCAAAGACTTTTCTACATCCTTTATAACCCTCCGAAGAATGTGAGGCCTCAATTCCATGTGAAGATTAGCAAGCTGTGCAAATTCAATACAGGTTCTTGTTTCAGATAAAGTCAAGTATAGCACTTAACAACCTCAGAAACAAGATAAGAAATGTAATGACTTGTAGATGGTATACCTCATTTTCATTAAACGAGCTAAGGTTCTTGTAGTTTTGAACAAATTCATCCTTACTTTTAAACTTGTCAGGATCAAGGAAATGAAGCAGAGCCCTGCAATAACAATGTTCAGGGGTGTTAATAAGAGAATATATAAGCTGAAGAAGCATGCAAGGTTTGGTCATCGGTGAATGGAGTCACTAATAGATGAACCAAGAAGATATCCTGAAAGATTCATGCACTCTTGTGGAGCAGGATGGAATCGGCATTTAAAGAAAGATAATTAAAAGAATAGCTTCTGAAGACTATGCACCTTTATTAATTTACAATTACAAAAAAGAAATTAAGATGCAGAATGATGCAAGAAGCAAGAAACACTTCACTAAACTAATGGTAATATAAATTTAAGCCATCTCCCAGTAAAGAATAAGATATATTGTAGTAGGCATTCAAAGTCACCAGATCAGGTTTGCATAAATACGCATGGATAAAAAAAATTAACAGTAACAATAAAAGTAAATAATTGACAGAGTTGTTTTATCCTCGAGGGAAATAAGGTTACAGAATAAAATGTAAAGCAGGTGAATAGGGAAATAAGGTTACAGAATAAAATGTAAAGCAGGTGAATAAACTAAGTTATGTCTGAATATATTGTTGGTTCAGAAAATTTTTCATCTTTATTAACTCTTTTGTGATATCATGTACCTAAGGAACTAAAAGATAAATGTTATGCCCTCAAAGCAAGCAAACCCTGCAATAATCATAAAAGGAAGAGAAAAGATACCATAGCTCCTCGACACTGTTTTGTAATGGAGTTCCAGTAATTAGCAACTTGTTCTTAGTGCTAAATTCCTGTGCAACCAGAAACCCGTCATCCAACATTAATCAGAGAAAAGCAATGCAATAATACAAGGCAGAGAGCAAGTAGATTGGAAAATATGGCATACTGAAAGTGTTGTGTACAACTGAGCCTCACTATTCTTCAACCTATGAGCTTCATCAACCATCAGATAGTTCCACTTTATCGTAGACAGTACCGCCTTATCCTTCAGAACTACTTCATACGTAGTCAGCAGGGCATTAAATTTTATAGGTCTGCCAATTTTCTTGTCATTATAGAATTCATACTGCTGACAAACCTGACAACAAAAGAAGAAGAGAAAACATTAATATGATATTACTAGTTCTGAAGAACATTATAACTTCAGTAGGCAGATTAAGGGTAAGAAAAAGCCTATATGCCAAAACAAATACTGGTGTGGGGACAAACTGGTAACATGAAGAAGTTAATAGTGAAGCAACTGCAAGAATCGTATCTAATTGAATAAAACAAGCCCAGACATCAGAGAAACATAAATCACCTCTCGGCTTGCACGAGTACCAACGTATACTATAACATTCATATCCGGAAGCCACTTCCTGAACTCTTTAGCCCAGTTTGATAAGGTGGATAGGGGAACAACAACAAGAAATGGACCAGGGATTTGTTGAGCGTTCTGAAAAATAAAACTCAATGAAAAACCTTAAGCCATTAAAATAGCAAGTGAAAGCTATTCTTTAAGGACCAGTGGTGTACCTGTAAAAAACCAAGCATAGATACTGACTGAACTGTTTTACCAAGACCCATTTCATCAGCTAAGATGACATTAGTATCATTTCTCCAACTGTTATTTGAATTAACAAAACATTCATTAATAAATCAGAAATCTAAGGATTAAGACACCCATTTCCACCAACATAAATGCCTAATAAAAAACAACAGGAGACAAACATATACCTATTCACGAGAAAATTCAAACCCTCCAGCTGATAATCACGAAGCTTTCCTCCCCTTAACCACTCTGGCTGTTCATCTAGTTTCCGCAAACTTGCTATACACGACAAATGCACCCTCAATCAAATATCCATTTACATGATAAGTTGTGATACTTTTACAATAAATAAGGCAGAAACTGCAACTTAGTTTCAAAGGGGGGTACAGAGGTCTGGGATTTGTAACATAGAATGCATAATTTTAACTTTACACATAGGGTTAGTGTTATCAGTGCAGACCTTTGCTCTTCTTACGTTGGTGATCTACCATTTTCCCCTGAACAGCTATTGCAGCTTCACGAGCCTGTTTATACAATGAGGATTAGACACTTTGAATTGGTAAGTCAGTATGAGAAAAGGTTTACCTATTATATGTCCATATGGTAAGTCAATAGTCTACATATTTATGTGTCCATATGGTAAGTCGGTATGAGAAATAGTTTACCCATTTACATAAGAATATTATGAATAATTAAAACAAAACAAAAAGAATAGGAAACACAAATGACTGGACAGGGTAACAATGACCTACAATCGACTCGTCAACTTCAATATTTCAGGCCAGATTTAATTTCTAATAGCCATGGTTTACGCTATCTTTTCTTTCCTTTTCTTTATTTTCTTTCTTTCTTTTTTTTTTTTTTTTTGCCCAAATGGCTAATACATTTTTTATAATGAACTTATGCAGGTTTGAAGTGAACTTGCTTTCCATTCCCTTGGGGAGTTTTAAAAAGAATTAAGCACATATACTTCGCAGGTCAAATAAAAGTTTGAATTGGAATTTAGATAGTATAGTACCTACTTTTCTATTTCTGTAAGTTGGATATCATGAACCCATTTTAGAATGTGATGCCAGATAAAACCAAATAACACAATAAACAGGCACTCTACTGTAACACCAGTTTGCACCATTTGCTTTAACCTACCTAAAGATCAATCAGAATACATTACTGCCTAATAACTCAGCATGAGGCCATGCCAGCATTGCTTGCTGTAATATAAAAAAAAGCACCCCTTTCACAAAAATCTCAAGACAGATCATAATCACATAACTGAGAACTAGTTGCCTAAATTGCTTAGGGGCATAGTCGCTGCAAATACACACACACACACATATATAGACCAGGTTACCAACAGTGCACAGTACCTGCTACACACCGAAGTAAATACTAATAAAGAACACACAAAATCAGAGACCCAAGTTACCTTATACTCATCAATGGCATCTTGAGCAAATGCAATATCTATATCTTTTTCCCTGACAACAAAAAAGTCAACAATCATAAATACTGCAGATTAGTATTAAGCAGGACAAATAGAAATAAAACGAGAAAGAGAACACAGTAGACAAATAGCATCACAAGATAATTTACACTTCGTAAGTTGGAGGCAAAGAGACACTGATTTTACATTTAGTTCAACTATGAATCTAGGCAATTACCAGGTTGCTTCTGCATAAGATAATCCCTGCCACTTGACTAAATACTCCGACATTACATTACCAAAGGCATCTTTACTGATTCGATCAACAATCACTCTCTCCACCTAAACAATCAAGGCAAACCATTTACAATTAACTTGGGAATTGATAGAACAAAAGAAACAAAAAAAAAAATGAGAGAAACCAACCTGACTATTTTGCTTGATTAAATCCAAGTCCATTTCCTTGGTTACATCGTTGACCTCAATCTAAGAGGAAAAACAGCCATGAGCTACTTTCAACAAACAATTTATCTCAAATCTGTTTTAATGCACTTGCAAATGCTTTTTTTACTCTCCTGGCCAAACAACCTCTATGATATACCTCAACAACAGTCAAAAGAGCAGAATAATGTTGCAGAAATTTGTAAAAAGTGAATAAAAAAAGAATATTAATAGTAGCAAACGCTACTGCTATACACCATCCACCAAAAGGCCAAATGTTGAATATTGATAAAAACAAACACCATAAAAATATGAACCAAATCTAGTTTTCCAATAAATAACAAAGACCCACATGAATATGCAGAGAATGAGACAACCAGCCAAGACTTCATAGCTTACGCTCTTCAAGGAAATAATCAAATTACCAATTTTTTAAAAATAATTTAAAAAAAAAAAATAGTGGATGCTAACATATTGGAAAGGGGAAGGTCCGCCTTCAAGAAAAAATCAACAATCCCAATAAGTTCCACCAATATTTTTCCATTAACAAGGTTTGTTCTTTCAAATAGTTAAGACTCAAGGAACTGAATAATATGCTACACTTAGTTCTATGTGATTTACTACTAGAATGACCTTGTGATTGCCACGCAAAATAAACAAAGGATGTAAGTATTTGTTCATAAAATTTACATAAACTCTACAACACAAAATAAGTAACTTCCAAAGAGTTTCAGTTTGTCCTCAATGAAAACTTGAAATGAGAATTTCAGAACATAAGTTAATAGACGAAATTTTACCTCCTCACGTGATAGCATCTTCCTGTATCTCACATCCTCCATCACCTTCTTTGTGTAATTTAGAACCTTTTTATAACCACTAAGCTGCAATCCACAAATATTAACATACAAAATATCTTAATAGAGGAAAGAAAAGAGTGAAACGAGAGCAAAAGAAGCAAACTTCTGTGAAGTAATGCTTCTTAAAAGATGCATGGCTGATAGCATAAATAATATAAAAGAACAAAATCATACATTTTGTAGCTCAAAAACTGATTTCCACTGACAATGAAGATGTGACTGTCCCTTCCATTTTATCAGGAATTCCATCTCATTCCAATCTGGTTCAGAGTCAAACAAGTGGCTCAACAAAAAAGGCTCTGTGGATCTATTGTTTCTAACAGCATCTTCAGCCATGCCCTTCGGTTGATGCCATAACACCTTCTCAATTGTGTCACCATCTTCCTCTTCAGCTTCATCCTAAACAAAACAAAAATTTTAAAAGAGAACGATATACCAACTTCAATAATATACATCTTCAAGTCAAATTTACAATTAAACAATTACATCAATATAAAATACCAAATCAATCTTCTAAAAACATAAAGTAGGCAATAATAACCTTAAACCAAAAGTTATCAAGAATGTTATATTCCTAGCCATGCAACTGTTAATCAAGAAAAAAACATACAAGAAACATATGCAAAACCAAAACCTGATTACAGAGTCAATATTACATATTGTCTGCAAAGTACATACATAAAAACTTGCATGATCAACATCATTAAAGTGCAACTTACAAGCAGACAAGTATATCAAAACTGAAAATCAATCATAACTACCATAAGTAAGAAGTAGAAAATAATAACCATAAATTAATGGAAAAAATATATCCAGACTTCACCTTAAGCATCTTTTTCCTCTTGCCTTCATCGATTTCTTCACTTTCTTCACTCTCAACATATGATACTTTCCGAACAGATCTGGTAGAAGTACGAACCTCATTGTGCCTTCCTATGCTTGTCAACATATTAGAACGGGCATTATTTTTACGGAGATTTCCACCTCTCTTTGCCATGCTCCTGAAATCCCCATCGCTTTCACTGTCAGAACCCTCAGCTGAGTATTCATCCTCATCGAAAGATGATCTCCCTCTTCTTTGTCGACTGGAGGATTTACGTTCTCTACTGGGTTTTACACTACGTCCAACTTTACCTCGTTGCGTAACCTTAGGTTTTTTCTTATAATAAGAATCATCTTCATCTGAGACATCTACATCACCATCACTATTTTCTTCTTCATCAGAATCTTCACCATCCCAGTCTTTATCCTATTTAGAAAGAACTAAAGTTAGTCGTGACTGAGCCAAAGTATCAGGCTGATGAAGCCCTAAGCAATACAGCCTTAATTCTTTCAAAAAGCAGGAAGGAAGAGAAATCAGAAGAGGAGAGAACTTCTCTATATTAGAAATAAAACATAATTTTAGGTGACTAGATATGTTTTTCAAGAGCCAATAATAGTAATAATCTAGGCTAATTGCTCATCCAGCCAAGTTTAATTCCTCAGATCCATTTGACTCTAATTCATCCATAAGTTGGTTAGGTTTGTGACATTGGATTCCTTAAGATGACTGTAATTTAAAGTGCAATAATGAGAATCAAATTAAAACATATGGTTTAATCCTCCATGCAGACCACAGCTCAGCCATGCCCAAAATAACATCAAAAGTTTCCAAGCATTTACAGAAAATCTAAACCAATATGTCATATGCTAATACCTACTCAAAAAAAATAATCCTATGAGTAGCAGCATAGCAAAAAAAACACTTTCAAAACCAAATTTTCAACATTCTAAAAGAGTTAAACATTTGGTTCCATTCATCCTAACCATAATGATGAATACAGTCTCATCCCATATGCAATGACCTGCACTTCATATAATTGAATCACTCCATCTTCAAATGGCTATAATAATTTCTTTTTCCTTTTCACATAAGGTCCACGGTGGCTCAAATTTAAATGCAGAGACAAGGATGAGCAGGAATCTATATGATTCATGTCCTAATTTAAATAAAGCAGCTTATTCACAATCTCCTTATCTACCTGAATATCTTTTTTACTTGGGACAAAGAAAGAATGGGATAAGATGTGCCTTTAAAAACCTACAAAGGTGAAAGTGTACAAAATCAACACAAAAGAAGGTGACAAGTAAACTATGTTACCTTACTCCCTGCATGAGCACTTGCAACACCATAGTCAGGCTCAAAGTCTGCATCATCAGGGTCATCTTCTGCACATAAGAGTAAAAGACAGCAGAAAATAACATCACAAAATGCAGACTGCTTAAAATCTGTTGTATAGTCAGATGAACAGGAATATATAAAAGCTGCTGTATGGTCAGATGAACAGGTATATATATCATCCATAATACACCAAATCCAAAGCACTGTTTTATACTGAACCTAAGTGACCTAATGTGCAACACCGTCATAGGGAATATGGCAGGATGATATAACTTACCATCTTCCTCTTCCTCTTCATAATCTGCATCAGCATCATCATTGTTGTTGTCGTCATCATCATCATCATAGTTACGGTTATTTAAAGCTCTTGAACTCCTGGACATACCGGTACTAACAGAAACAGGCTTTGATTGTGGTCTAGTACTTAACCCAGCAGAATTGTTATAGCCTCTGTAATGCATTGTATCACTTTGCTCTTCCCCATCCTGCTCATAGTATTCATCAGATAACATCTCATCCGCAGGGACATCGGAATGACCCCTTTGAGCCTTGCCCACTTCTTGTTGTGCCTCTTCATCTTCTGATTCTAATCTATCATCTCTGTCATCTAATGAATTATATTCTGAACCTTCCAAATTCTTATGGTCATATTTTGAATACTGCCCCGAATCAGATCCAACCTGGCGGTCCATAGGCCGGCAGTCCTTCCAAAAAGTTGAACCCCATTTCCCAGGAGCTATTCTTCTCCCTGCTGGCTGGAAATTAGAACTCGAGACACCAGCACCATTATCAGCAGCTACCTCATTATGCAGCCTAGCTGCATCATCTTGCTCACCATCACTTTGATACTGTGCATCCATATTAATATCAAATTCCCTTTCGCTATAAGTCCCATCTACATCCTCATTCCCTACTGTGCTGTGAATCCTACCGGCGCTTTGCCCCTGGTTTTTCTCTTCCAAAACACTGTGTTCGTTCGAATAGTTTCTAAAAAATGCCATCCTCTCACATGAATCCTATGCAAATAACTCCCTTGTTAACAACCAGGCAAAATGACTGGGGGAAAACAGAGCAGCTTCACGGTCTTTCCCGAGAACCTGAATAATCATTGCCAAACCCTTTAGATAATGCCAACTGAACAGCTAACAGCGAGGAAAGGAAAGGGAAGAAAAGAGAAGAAGTATGGCTCACAAAAGTCTACCACAAAGAAACTCTAAGCAAAATGGCATAAACTTCATTAAAGAAGACTATTCACTAAAAAATGGACAACCACCTAGTCCAATAATCAATATCAACATTAAAGCTCTTACAGTTTTGCTACATTAGCTGAGCAAGAAAAGATGAATGAGAAGAACTTAGCTAATTGCAAACTCAAAGACTTACGGAGGTTAAAAAGAGTAAAACGCTATCAAAGCTTCAAAAATTGGTGAATAAAACTGCATAATCAACATAGCAGTTACTTTCTCTGACCAAATACAATTGTAAGGAATTAGAAAACACAAAAATGGGAACATATTCAGTTCAAGTCAATCTTAAAACCAAATAAATTCAAATTCACACACTTGTCAAGTGAATTCAAAGCTCGAAAACCATCAAAAAACTTAAGCCAAACCAATCCAAACAATCCAGAAACCCTACCACAGAAAAAGCAGAAGAAAAACATGAATCGAACAAAGCAAACAATAGATCCATCACTCCGACAATGAAAACGAAAAAAATCGAACACTGGAAAGTCCGATTGACAAACCCTAAAACTGAAAAACCAGGGCAATAATTCACAATTCAAAACCCTAAGTTCATAATCCAACGGTAAAAAATCAAAAAACAATTGACCGCCAAAAAAAAAAAGAAAGCCGATTATTCTTCATACAAAAGGAGGCTGACCTTCAAGAAAAAAACAAATGAGAGTTTCTTGGGCAATAAGGGAAGTTCAATTCGGGTAATAACGGAAAGGATGCGCAGGTTAATAATCATGCGCACCTTTTAAATCTCCCCGGAAAAATGAAACACAACCGGCCGCGAAAACTTTTGAAAAAACACACACACAACGGTCTCGTTTTCACTCGGGTATCTCCCGGGTTATAGATTTCGGAGTGTTTCGGGTCTTTTCAATCGGCAACCGGTCGCTAAGATGCGCCGAGTGGATTGGTGAAAAGGTCCCGATTCGAAAGGAGGAAGACGATGCGTTTTTTTGAATTAATCGTCCGATTAGGAAAAAATGAAAAAAAAAAAGAAATAAAGAGAGAGAGTTTCTTTTTTTTCCCGTAGGTAGAGAGAGAAAGATAATAATCAAAGGGAAATATAAAAATTTTTAGATGCGATATAAGAGGGAGAGAGAGTGGGGGTTTAATTTCGTTTGGAAAAACGTGTTTATAGAAAACTCTCCCTCTCTCTCTATCTCTTAATCAAAAATCTACAATCTAAAATTTATTTAATTTATTTAATAATATAAGTAAGGTAAAATTAAATGTATCCCCTAAAGTGTAGTATTTATTTTTGTATTTTTCTTCTTTTTTCATTTTCGTTTGTTTACTTACTTTCGACCAATGGGAAGAGACCACGTGGCTGTGGTATTTGTCGGGGGATTTTGGACGATTAATCGTACGTGCACGCGGTTATGGTGGTGGGTTGAAAAAATTTTTGATGAGGGTTTTTTGTTGTTTCTTCTAGCTCCATTCCATAGTGGAATGGAGAGGAGGATAAAGTACTTAAATGACGGAAATGCCCTTGTATTATATCGTACGGAAGGGGACTTGGGGTTTTTTTTTTTTTTTTTTGGGCTTTGCTTTGTTTTGGTGCGGTTTTTAATTTTGATGTGATTGGGCATAAGAGAAGGGGGGAAGGAGCAGACCCTAAAAGGAGGGTAAAAAGGGATATGTTCCATTTTTAGCAATCTAGAATGTTGCTATGGAAATGGCAGTGAAATTCCAAATTCTGCAAATTCTAATGATCAAACTTCAGTTTCAAAAACCAATGAATCAAAGTTTACTTTACCCCAAAAAGAATTTTATCCTTTTTATTTGAAATAAATTGATATTTTCCTTTTTACTATTTCTGATCTCAATCAAATTTTACAAAAGACATGTAATTTTAATAGTCATTCAAAGTTTGTGTGACATTCTTTACACTAGTAAGAGATGATATAGTTTTTCTTAACATGATGAAATCAACTAAACCGAATGTTTGTGTTCAAAATCTTTAAGCCAATCTATGTATGAGAACAGTAGTGCTTTATGAGCGAAAGATGCTAATAGTCATGGAGATCACATGATAAAAATGATATCTTTTCACCAACATGGAAAACCTATTTTGATACTAATTATTGTATGAAGACTTTTATAAGAGGAAAATGAACTTAATTAGTAGGTAGAAACCATAGTAGTACATTTATTATTGCTTGATGACTAAGTATCCGTATATGTAACAAATTGTAATCAGCTTAAATGTCAAAATGCACCATAAAGTTTATACGGATTGTCACTTTGCACTCATCTTTTTTATTTTGATTATATCGCACCCTAATGTTTTATTTTGCGTATATCTTGTACCCTTTGTTACCGAAAATTCGTTAAATACCCGACAACGTTGTTATGATGATACGTCATACGAAAATTGTCACGTGGTATGCCACGTTAACATAAAAGAAAATAAAATAAAGAATTTTGCCACATCAGCATGCCACGTGGCATTTCCATCCTATGTGGCATACCACATCAGCACCGTAACAGCGTCGTAATCATTTTCCGTTACAAAGGGTGAAAATCATTAGGCTGCGATATGATCAAAATAAAAAAATTGGATATAAAGTGGCAGTCCGTATGAGTTTAGGATGCATTTTGGCATTAAAGCCAATTGTAATCTAGTTTAGATTACACATGAGATTAATTAGAGATTCAATCTTCTTCTTTTTTTCTCTATTTTTCAAGTACATGAGAAACCAGAATTGACTTTTTTTTTTTTTAGCAAATCGACTTAAGTACTAAGGCTAGTTACATCATCTCCGACAATGAAATCAAATATAAGTACTAGGCGGATTAATCAAGATAGAAAGTCGTATTACGGTAGTTTTGAGCAAAGTTTGCTGAAAATATTACACATTTATTATCTTCTATATAAATAAAGAGTTTTGCTACATGATCAGAAAAATTGACCCGAAATTTGGTCTTTCATGGCGTGTTATTACACGATTGGTCCAGTATGTTGTAACTTCGGATATCCCAGGAATTAATCAAACAAATAATTAAAACGGAAAAGAACGAAACAAATTTTCTTGTGGACCTATGCCACAAATCTGTACTATCAAATCAATCAATTAAAATCAACAATTATAACAATCTCTCTAGCAAACTCTCAATCTAATCAACCCGACATGGGTGATTCTCTCACAACAACCTAAAGCTATCTTAGCTTTCTCTCACAACAATACAACTCTTTTTATCTCACACACAAAAATTTAAATAGAAACTGCTTATTTATACTAACACAAACTTGGACTCCAAGAATCTCTTTCCTACTAGGATTCTTGTCAACCAATAAAAAAAAAAAAAACTCTAGAATAATCCTAATCCAAATCTAATAAGGAATTGGGTCAAAAATCCTAACAATCTCCACCTTGACTCAAATTCCTTCATCAAAGCTTAATTGCTCCACCCTTTGACCAAATCCACAAAGGTGACTTTCTTCTTTGTTTGTCAAATCCACATCCTTCTTCTCAATTTGATGCGAAGATACCGATCCATCTCCTCTATATGTGCTTCCAATCAACTCATACAAATTCTTCGAATTCTTCACTCCTTTCATCACAATCATCGAACCTTTGGTGATCTTCAAGCCTCCACCTCGGCAAGAATATCCATAACCCAAGCTATCCAACTTTCCAAGCGAAATCAAATTCCTTGTAAAGTTTGGAACATACCTCACATTCCCAAGCATCTTGACACTACCATCATGCAAACGAAGTTTCACACTCCCAATGCGTTCAATTCTTTCTTCACCATTATTAGCCATGTAAACAGGCTTATCACACTTCTCAAGCTTCGAAAACCATTCTTTTTTTGTGCAAATATGTTCTGAACAAGCAGAATCAAACACCCACATATCTCTAGTGTCTTTCTTTTCTTCTTGCACCATCAAAACAACATCTTCATCAGAATATTCCTCACTATCAGCAGCAGTAACATTAATACCACCCTTATTCTTTTCTTTAGATTTCATGAATTCCCCCAAATCTTCCTTTAACTTCTTGCAGTAGGCTTTTATGTGCCCCATCTCATGACAATAATAACACTCCTTATTACTGAAATCAACCCTTGGCCTCGAACTTGATCTTCCTCTTTCATTGAATCTACTTCTCGATCTTGCATCAATTTTATCTTTTCCATAAGTTCTTCCACGCTCCACCGTGAGAGCACCATTCTCTTCATCTTTCTTTTCAGTCTCTTTCAATCTATCATACTCAAAAATTGCAGAAGTCACATCTTGCAAGCTCAGGGTTTTCCTACCAACCATCAAAGCTCTAGTCACAGGATCATACCTGTCGGTAAGAGAATTAATCAACAAAGCTGCTTTATCAACCTCTTTCATGACTTCATCCACACTTGCCAGCTGAGTAAAAAATCTATTGAACTCGTTTAGGTGTGCCCTTAAACTTGTCCCTGCTTTCATCTTCAACCCAAATAATTCTCTCTTCAAACACAGCATGTTAGTAATCGATTTTGACATATAAATCGACTCTAACTTATCCATCAACTCCTTTGGGGTTTTCACATCTAACACATCATACTTAATTTCAGTATCAAGAGACAAACGAATTGTACTTACTGTTTTTCGTTGAATATCTCGCCACCTGTTCTCATTCATCGTTGCAGGCTTATCAGCTTCAAGCGCATCTCCCAATCCTTGTTGTACTAACACATCTGTTACCGTACTCTGCCACATCTGAAAACTGTTCGTTCCATTAAACTTTTCAATCTCAAACTTTAGAGCTGATCCGCTGCTTTCTGTCATCTCTAATCAACCAGGCTCTTGATACCACTTGTTGTAACTTCGGATATCCCAGGAATTAATCAAACAAATAATTAAAACGGAAAACAACAAAACAAATTTTCTTGTGGACCTATGCCACAAATCTGTACTATCAAATCAATCAATTAAAATCAACAATCATAACAATCTCTCTAGCAAACTCTCAATCTAATCAACCCGACATGGGTGATTCTCTCACAACAACCTAAAGCTATCTTAGCTTTCTTTCACAACAATACAACTCTTTCTATCTCACACACAAAAATCTAAATAGAAACTGCTTATTTATACTAAAACAAACTTGGACTCCAAGAATCCCTTTCCTACTAGGATTCTTGTCAACCAATAAAAAAAAACTCTAGAAAAATCCTAATCCAAATCTAATAAGGAATTGGGTCAAAAATCCTAATACAGTAGACTGCTCTCACCATGGGGTTTTGCTACAAAACATGGGATGACCTCACATGACACATAATTTAAGACAAAATTCTGGTCAATTTTTCTGGTTGTTTAAAATTTTCCATAAATAAATATATACTTCACTCATTTCATCCAATTATCCCTAACAAGCAAGATCGAATCATAAGCCTAACTAGAGCGATAATGACTACTATTTTATCCACATGATCTGATTCTTCAAAAATGAACCATCATAGCTGCATCAAATTCCCAAACAATTGAAGAAAGACTCAAATTTAAGCTTATAGAAGATCTTGAACCCATTAGACATTGCCATCTCCATTAAAGCTTGAAAATTTGTATTTTCAATGTTCACAAGGATAAACAACATTTGGGGAAGAAAAAAAAAGAAAAGAAAAGAGGAAACACTAAAACTACGGCTTAATATTGGCAAAAAAAAAGTCACTGAATTTGTAAGGAATGAGACAAATTAGTTTAAATTTCAAAAATTGTCAATTACATGTATAAATTTGTAAAAATATGGACAAATTAGCTATTTTTATCGAAATTGCTACGGCCCTGTTAACAATTGAACGGAGTTATATCAATTTCCATAAAAAAATGACTAATTTCCATCAAATTGCTAACGAAACCGAAACAATTTAAGTTCAAAAGGACTAATTTGTTTATTGTTTATAAATTCAGGTGTGCAATTGACAATTAAAAAGTTTAAGAGTTAATTTGTCCCTTCTTACAAGAAGCCAAAATGTTTATTAAGCCCTAAAACGACGCAGTTTTAATGAATGAAATAGGGAATATGAAGTGGGCTGGCAGCCCAAATAGAGCTTACACCATGATATCCATTACTAAAAACTAGAAAAAGAGAGGAACGAAAAGATTTTATTTCAAATTATTTCAAATTTCAAATGCTGAAAAAGCTCATAACTTAATGGGCCAGAATCACATAAAAAAATGTGGGCCTACCTTCACGTGCTGATTTTGGGTTTTCTTATCAGGTTCAGATTTCTTTTCTGTCCTAAAACGAAAACCGAATAAATGCCACGCGGATCCTCGTCGTAAATCAAACCTGGCCAACCGCTAAACCTCAGAAATAGAAAGAGAAGAAAACTTTTTAGTTCCAGAAAATAACTTCAAAATTCATGAACTCAGTTTCACTTGAATGAATTATTTCATTAGTATTTCTCCAGATAAATGGAGTCTTCTTCTTCTACTTCTTCATTGTT
The DNA here is from genome assembly GCA_001974825.2 of Corchorus olitorius. Classification (NCBI taxonomy): domain Eukaryota; kingdom Viridiplantae; phylum Streptophyta; class Magnoliopsida; order Malvales; family Malvaceae; genus Corchorus; species Corchorus olitorius. Next base: position 45,053 of record AWUE01013162.1, read on the forward strand.
AGGTTTAAGCTTAAAGTTACTAAAAACTCCTCCTTCTCCTTTATTAATGACCATTAACTATAATGGCAACTCTTACTGGAGGAAGAGAAAGAAGAGAAGGACTTGCCTGCTTCAAATCTCTGCGATTTCTTATCGAGATTTCATTCATTTTGCTCTCAATGAAACCAAAAGCCGCACCCATTTGCTTCCCTCGCCTCTCCAGGTAATGGGTTCTCTGCTTTCGTTTTTTTACTTCTTAACCGAGAATATATTGATTAAACTGTTCATGGGTTTAGATTTCTTATTCCTGTATCCTGGTTCTTTGCCATTTTGGCTTTAAGCAATTTTTGTTCAAATTTCTGAGTTTTTTCTAGTTTAGCGTTACAGCTACTGTGAGGATGAATCCTAGTGTTATATATATATATATATATATATATATATATATATATATAAAAGTTTTTTATTCATTTAGTAATTGGTAAGATTAAAGAACAATAGTTTTGTCTACTTTGATGGTCTGATAATGGAACATTGTGAGGTAGACTGGTATGGGACATAACTTTGGCAATATATTCTATTTACTTTTCTGTGTTTCGGCTAATGTTGCTAGAGAAGAAAAATAGCATAAAAATCTTAGGATCAAATGAAGTAGCATTAGCAGCATCAACAATGCTGCTTTTTGCAATTCAGCATGCCTCACAGTCACTATTGATGAAAATGGGTGGCGTTGTTTGTTTATAAGGAAGACATGAAGAGCAAACTTTTTTGGGCTAATCCAGCATTTCTATCTGCCTTTACTATTATTATATTTGTTATTTTGTTGTTTTTTTGGTTGATTTTCATTGTAACAATTGAGATGCTTATAAAAGTTTCTGGGGTGATATGAATTTATGATTTAATGTCTGTTTCTGGGTGTAATATATAAATATTTTTCCTTTTTAGGAAAGATATAGTTCTATGACTGCAGTGGATGGACAAACAAAGATTGAAATGCTATCTTTTGAGGCTCCTAAAATCAGACTACTTCGGAGTATGATGATAGAGGGCAATGCTATGCAGGTATAATCTTCTAATATGTTACCTTGATTTTTTTGAGTTGTTAAATCAGCAAGAATTTTAAGTTGAGAATTTACTACTTGCACTTGTTAGTCATTATCTGTACTTTCTCTAATTTCCTCCTAACATTCTGCTCATGATAATTTTAGTTAAGTTCTTCATATAGCTCATAGCTCATCAGGAGTGATCTGATGACTGATGCGTATTAATCTCTTAATAAAAGCCTGGTTCATTAGTTTCTTAACTGACTTGGTCTTGCCATGTCGTATTACTTTTATACTTGAGGCTGGAGTCTATAGGAATGTCACAGTTCAATTGTTAAAAGCAGAATTAAAACGCTGAAGATATAGTATTGTCTTCACTTAAGACAAATATCAGTAGTTTATATTATAAGACTCTGGTTTCGTGAGATATTTGTCCCAAAAACTGGCTGAGGTCTAGTGTAAGAAGCAAGAACAAGAAACCCTTCTTAGAACAAGTTAATACAGAATTTAAAGAAAAAATGGAGATGCTCTCTGTGTATTAAACCTTCATAGAACAACTAAATACAGGATTTAAAAAAGAAAAGAAGAGAGAGAGAGGTGCTTTCCCTGTGCATTAGTTAATATCTTCTGTTTTAAGTTTTAACATAGTTAGTTAGTTCAAGTGATTATTACATTAGTAAAAGCCATCTCATTTGTAGATTATTGGTGTGTAGTATCTTTTGTACTTTTCGTACTATTGACTCTGTTCAGTCTTTGTTTTTGGTAGGTTTTGGATTTTGCTGCCTTTCCAAAACCGGAATTTGATCTACCAATATTCTGTGGCAACTTCTTCAGCACTGCCAGTACAAATATTGTTGTGTTGTAAGTTGTTCTTTTTGTCCTTATTTGTGGAATATGATAAGGAGACTACTTCTCTTTAAGTGCTAGGACTCAAGTACCTTTCTATGTCACTCTTTTCTAGAATATATATACACTTTAGCATAGAGGAATGAGGTTTTCTTTGTTGTGTTCCCATGGTAGCTAAGAATCAGTTTTTGGCTACCATTTCTACAGTTGTAATGTACAAATGTTTTGGGTTAGTGGGTGCTCTGGATCACTTGACATTCCAATGATGTGCATGGCACATTAACTAGTGATGGAGTCAATTACGAAATAACGTCTTGTGTTTAGATTTGGATTTGTACAATGTGATGTGAGCCCCAATGAAACACATTGAAGGGCTTGGTGGAATCATAAACAGTTTGTAGGCAGTGCAAAGATGTTGCAATCACATGTTGTATATTTGATTACTTGTTTAAAAGCTACTGATACTTTGAGCAACCATCTGAACCCTCTTATGGTAGAGAGAAAGAGCTAGACAATATCATTATGATTCAATCAAAAGCCCATGAAGTTAGGGTCTTCCATTTGTTTATGTGTAATTTTCAAATTCCAAGACTATGCCAAGTTTGCATTGTCAAATAATTCTGCTCATTGGTTTCAAAATTTTGAAAAATATATGGAGGTTGAGAGAAATTTACTTTGTTTGATTTAAAGGAGCACTCATGAACTTATCCTTGATTGATCATTTATAGGGACCTAAACCCTTTGCATGATGTCATTAGTCGAAGAGACTACAAGGAAAAGTACTATGACAGCTTAATGACTCTAGGTCTTAAGTATACTGAGGTAAATGAGATGCTTAGAAGAGGCACATTATGTAAATTCAAATATTGATAATTTTTTCTATCTGTTTACTGTTCCTCTCTAAAATTTATACCATGGTAACTGAACACAGATTTCATGCAGCTTTTACCTTGGGGAGGAAAGCTTACAAGTGAATCTATAAAGTTTTTCTCACCAATAGTGATATGGAGCAAATTTACTTCAAGCAAATCAAACCATGAAGCTTTATATTCTGCATTCATGGAATACTACAAGGTAGATAGATTCTTCTGGAAAACTTGGTCATTTCCGGACATTAATTAAGAATGATAATTAGCAATATTGATCCATACTTCTTACATAATTGGTATCTCACTATCTTGTCTCTTTGAAATTGGGCTTAGTTTTCATACTTCTTAATTCTCTATTAGACCTGGTTAGAGCTAATGGAGCAAGCAGTTGAGGATACTGATCCATCTCAAATTATGTGCAATCTTGAAGCACAGCATAGATATTTAACATGGAGAGCTGAAAAGGTGATTATTCTATGTTTTCACTTTCTCTTACATGATGAGAATCCCATATTCTTCCTGTGGGCCAAAATATTGTTTACATAGTGGGTATTTTTCCTGGTTATCAATGCTTGTGATTCAATATCATTGGATAAAGGACCAAGAAGATAATATAAGTTAACTAGTTGATTTTAAACTTAAAAGTTTGCAGGTGTTGTTGTTTTATTTTCTTGACCTTTTTGGTTCATACAAAAGCAGGATCCCGGTCATCAACTTCTCAAGAGGTTGATCGGTGAGAAGCTTGCCAAGGTATATTCATGAATCAGTGAATTAATGTTACTTTGCCAATATGATTTGCACTTCCTTACCTAACAATTGATGCTTTTTTTTTGGCCACAACCTAACAATTGATGTTTAATCCTTAGGATCTGTTGCGAAACTTCCTGTTTAGTGGTGTTGATGAGCTCGGAAGCAAAACATTTCTCGATTACTTCCCTGAGTACCAGAGTGAGGATGGGAGAATAAATGAGAAGCGAAGCGTCATTGGCAAGTCTTTTGAAACTCGCCCCTGGAATGCAAAAGGAGAATTTGTCGGTAACAACTTCAGAAACTAATTATTGTCAACTCCTAGTTCTCGGACATCTACTTCTCCCTGCATGGCTATCTTTTCTTTTCCATTAGCTTTTTCCAATCTTATGTTGTCTGAGGGGATTTTAACCTTTCCAAGGAATTGTTGTACACTTGTATGTCATAGTTAGATCTTGTATGCATGTCTAGTCATCAGTCTAGAGATTACAGAATGGTGATAACTGTATTAATTAATCTTAAATATTTATTCTGAAATTTGTTGTGAATGTTATTGCATAATTTTTCCGAATTGTAAATTACTAATAATATTTATCTTTTGTTTTACTATATTGATTCTTTTTTTTTTTTCCTCTCTATATTTCAACAATTATAACTAGTACTAGTAGTCTAGCACTATATAATTCAGTCAAGCAAATTGGGTCCGGACCCAAGTCTACAATTTAGTGGGTCACTTGATCGTTGAACCCGAAGGATGCCACTCAGCCCAGCCAGACTACTTAAAAAACTTAACAGCTAAGACTTTTGACCATCCCATTTCCATCCTCTTCACGTATTTAAGGGCGACTGGACCCCTGTTTTTATGAAGAAACAGAAAATCCGTCGAAACAATGGAGAAGGGGAATTACGGTACTACTAAGAAAGAAGAGCAAGAGCAGCCGGAGGGTTTTGCTGCCGTGTTATTGGATGAACTGCCGGAGGGTTGCATAGCCAAGATCGTGTCCTTGACAACTCCAGCTGATGCATGCAGATTGTCTTGTGTCTCCACCGCTGTCAAATCAGCTGCTGCTTCAGATTATGTCTGGTCCAATTTCCTGCCGACAGATTATCAGACCATCTTGTCGAGATCAACCGAGCCTCATGACTTGTCTTCCCTCTCTTTCTCTTCCAAGAAACAACTCTTTACCTATCTTTCCCATAATCCCATCCTTATTGATGAAGGCAAAAAGGTACAGTATAGCAGAATTTCTTCAATCCTTTCATTATTTTCCCCTTTTGGTTGGGTAATTTTATATTTATCTTTGAATTTATTTCATAATTTCTTTTATGCAATTTGGTACTGTACATTGCTGTCTAGAAGTATTTGCTGAACTATATTCATGATTGGAATTCTTAGATTTACATTGCTTTTCTCTGTATGTTGTACGAAATAATTTAGTAGCCACTAGCCAATTTAAATCCAAGATTTCATGATTATGATAATAATATATATTTTTAAGGAGAAGAGGTTTAATGTGAATTTGTGTTGCAATTTTGGTATATTCTGATCTTGTACTATGTTGGATTGGAAAAAAAAAATTATGACAATTTGTGAGCTTGTTCAGTTGTTCTTCATAGAGTAGTATTTTACATAATCTAAACACTTAACCATCGAAACTCGGTGTGAATCATGTCATGTGTTTATGTAGAGCTTTTCTCTGGACAAATGGAGTGGCAAGAAAATCTATATGATTGCTCCAAGAGCTCTACAGGTTGTATGGGGAGATACACCGGCTTATTGGCAGTGGATTTCCCATCCTGAATCCAGGTTTGTGTTAAAAGAAACTTCTCATCTCATCTTTCCCTTATTTAAAGTTTGAGTTCATGTTTGTCTTGTCTTTATTCTGTTTCTGACAATTACAAAACAGGTTTAAGGAGGTGGCACGGCTTAATTTCGTGTGGTGGTTTGAAATCCGTGGCAAGATTAGGACCTCCGAGTTGTCACTAAATACAAACTATGCTGCTTACCTCGTGTTCAAGTTGCAGGATGAAGCCTACGGCTTTGACTACTACCCTGCAGAGGTTTCCCTAGCACTTGGAGCTGATGAACTTTGTTCAAAATCTGTTCTTTTGGACCCCATGATTGAGGGGAGGCCTCCCGGGCGACGTTTTTGGCATTGGTATGAGCCTGATACGATAGACCTAAGTGCATTGTCCCGTCTGGAACATCCAAAAGAGAGAGCAGATGGATGGTTAGAAATAGAGATAGGTGATTTCTTCAATAGATATGGAGATGATGAAATGGAGATGAAGGTTATGGAGGTGCAGGCTGGTGTGGCCAAGAGTGGTTTTATCTTACAAGGGATTGAGATTAGGCCTAAAGCAGAGTAAATAAGTGGTCAAAACTCAAAAGCATCAAAGTTGAAAATTGAAATCAATCCTCTGTTTCTTCCAGGGAAATTCTAAGTATTCCCTTGTGTATTTTACAATCACATGTGAATGATGAAGGTTATCTTTTTCTTTTCTGGTTGTAAGTTGTAACTCATTATTTAAACAATTTTTAAAGATTTAGGCTTCTTATCTGTAACCGTTTCACTACCGTTTGACCGTTTCATCACCGTTTTGGGTCCAAATGAAGTTTTAGTGTAAACTCTGTTTCAAATTTTCAATCGCTGCTCTAATAATCTTATTTGTACATTACCTAATCTAATCTATACAGAGTAATCTCATCTATACAGTTGCTAAATAGTGTCAATCGCATCGCACGCTCACGCAGCCTTAGTCAATACAACTAGTCAATACAATAGCAATTTATGAAATTAGTAAACCCCATTTTGTGAGTATTGTTGTGGCACACTGTATATGAATGAATTAAATTGTGAAATTCAATAATTGATTTTTGGTAGAGTTTTTTCAGTTGTACGATGAAACTGACCCAGCCCAGCCCAGCCAGTAAGCCAGATGATTCCCAAATATTTTACGTATTTAAAGCCCACAGGGCTAGCTTTTACGTATTTAAAGACGACTAATACAGGGCTTGTACGAAAAAATAGAAAAAAAATCCTTGGAACCAAAATGGAGAATTACGACACTAAGAAAAAGAAAGAAGAGCAGAATCAGGAGGCGGCGGATAAAATGATATTGAGTTTCAGGATTAGGAATCAAAGTTCAGATTATTAGTCCTCTCTTTGTTTTCAAGTACTATTTTCTCTTAATTCTTGAATTCTTCTGTTGCTTTTCATTTGATGTTATAATAGTAGTTCTTTTCTGGGTAACCTTGTTGATACTTTTTATTTTATAATAATAAAATGCTTACTTTTTTGCCTACCCAAAGTCCCTTTTTCTTAGTTACAATATTGCAACTTGGGTTTTGATTTTAGAAAAATTCTGTCGGCTTTTCTTTCCTGTCAGTGCCCAAAGCCACGTGCCCACAAAATACCCCTATGCCATGAGTCAGACATGCACAACACCATGCAATTTTTTTTTCTTTTTTGTTTTTGAATTTTGGGACAGCTGTAATAAATCAAGCTCGCGGGACTGCTTTTGTATGAAGGGTTTGAGGGTTTGATGCTCTGATCGATCGTTGAGTAGTGTCTGTATCTGTAGTTGATTGGGAAAATAAGAAAATCATTGTATACTATTTTCACCCTTTCACTATTATGTAGTCAGGGTGTTTGTTATAATGCTGCAGTTAGTACTTTTGCAATGCATTTCTGGGTTGTATATTCAATCAAGCGAATTGGGTCCGGAGTCCGGACCCAAGTCTAAAATTTAGCGGGGAACCCGACACCACCCAGCCCAGCCAGACGATTTAAAAAACTTAACTGCTAAGTCTTTACGTATTTAATTAAAGACAAGTAGAAACTTAACTGCTAAGTCTTCCTTTACGTATTTAAAGACAAGCAGACCACTGTTTTTTCTGAAGAAACAAACAGAAAATCCGTCAGAAACAATGGAGAAGGAGAATTACGATACTAAGAAAGAAGAGCAGAAAGAGAAAAGTGCCGCCGTGTTATTGGATGAACTGCCGGAGGGTTGCATAGCCAAGATCGTGTCTTTGACAACCCCAGCTGATGCATGCAGAGTATCTTGTGTCTCCGCCACTGTCAGATCAGCTGCTGCTTCAGATTATGTCTGGTCCAATTTCCTGCCCTCGGATTATCCGACCATCTTGTCCAGATCAGCCGACCCTCACTTCTCTTCCCTCTCTTTCTCCTCCAAGAAACAACTCTTTTCCTATCTTTCCGATAATCCCATCCTTATTGATGAAGGCAAAAAGGTATCAGAATTGTTCACTTCAATCCTTTCATTATTTTCCCCCCTCTCTTGTAATTTTTTTATATTTAATACCTTTGGATTTATTTCAGAAATTTTTGAATATTTATGATTTCTTTTTATTCATTTTGATGGCTAGAACCTAGAAGCATATGTTGAACTATATTCATGATTGGAATTCTTAAATTTACATTGGTTTTCCCTGTATGTTGTGTAATAAAATGATGATAAAATAGTTTTTAAAAGCAAAAGAGGTTTAGGCTTTAGAAATTGTTTTTGGTCTACCTCATTACCACTTTAGAATTTGATGTTAAACTTTAGCCATTATTTTAGTACTGTTTCACATGATTTTTCAACGTATATTGAATTATTTCTGTTCAAATTTGATTATATTCTTAATCTTGTAGTACGTAGTACTAAGCTGGATTGAAAGAAATTATGAGCAGTAGTTGTGTGCTTATTCTTCATATAGTATTATATAATCTCAACACTTAACCATCTTATCTTGGTGTCAATCATGTATCATGTGTTTATGTAGAGTTTTTCATTGGAAAAAAAGAGTGGCAAGAAAATCTATATGATTGCTCCAAGAGATCTACAGGTTGTATGGGGAGATACACCGGCTTATTGGCAGTGGATTTCCCATCCTGAATCCAGGTTTGTGTTAAACGAAACTTTTCATCTCATTCTCACCTTTTCCCTTATCTAAATTCATCCTCTCTGTTTATTGAATACTAGTAGTATATTCTTTCTGACAACAAAACAGGTTTAAGGAGGTAGCGAGGCTTAAAGTTGTTTGGTGGTTTGAAATCCGTGGCAAGATTAGGACCTCCGAGTTATCACTAAATACAAACTATGCGGCTTACCTTGTGTTCAAGCTGCAGGATGAAGCCTACGGCTTTGAGTACTACCCTACAGAGGTTTCCCTAGTACTTGGAGATGATGAAATTTGTTCCAAAAGTGTTGTTCTGAACCCCATGAATGAGGAGATGCCTGGCCAATTCTGGCATTGGGATGAGCCTGATTATATAGTCACAAACTATAGTACCTTGTCCCGTCCAAAAGAGAGAGCAGATGGATGGTTAGAAATTGAGATAGGTGATTTCTTCAATAGATATGGAGATAATGAAATGGAGATGAAGGTTATGGAGGTGAAGGCTGGTGAGCCCAAGAGTGGTTTTATCTTACAGGGGATTGAGATTAGGCCTAAAGCTGGGTAGATAAGTGGTCAAAACTCAAAAGCATCAAAGTTGAAGATTGAAATGCAATCCTCTGTTTGGCATTGTTGCCATTTCTGTTTTTTGTTGCCATTTTCAATATTTGAAAACAAAACAAATGAAAACTCGTTTGGCTGCTTGTTTTTGTTTCCAAAATTTAGGAAACAAAATCAGTATTTCCGAAATTTTTGAAAGCATGATTTTTGTGCTTTCTGAAGTGTTTTGGAAACACAAAACACGCGGATGAATAGTACTTTTTAATGAGATCTGCCTTTCGAATCCTAACTAATGCGCTATCACATGTTTTTCTCCCCTTTTATCTGTCTGAGTCTTATCTCTTTTCTTCATTCTTTTTCTTTCAAAGTCTGCAACTTTCAGCCCTTCTCTGCCTTCCTCCTTAGTGTTTCAATCCTAACTAAAAGGCTATATTTTTTCCCCTTGGCCGAACTGAAAAACCATCAAGGAATGGGTAGATATGCTGTTCAATTACAAAACCAATGACCTTTTTAATAATTTAAGTCCACCATTAAAAAGTTGAATCTGAAAGTGAACCAATGACCTTTTAAATAATTTAAGTCCACCATTAAAAAGTTGAATCTGAAAGTGAAACAAGCCAGATTTGGTCGTAAGTTATATTTGTGATTTCAATTGAGGATACAAGCAGAACTAATGAAACATGAATTGAGCTCCTTTTATGTGGCTTGTATATTATATATTTGTGGTTTGTAAATAAAGGGTATCTTTTTCAGGAATTGATTTCTACCATGTATGAAAAAGTTCTTTGTTTCTTTAAAAGGAATTGATGTTCATGTCATACTTGTTTCTTTGGATATTCAACAAGATCAAACCATTTGAACCAACCACTTGTTGGTATGGCTATACCATGTTTAATAACAGGGAGTGACATTGTTGAGGGTGTGATGGTAACATCCTATGTAACCAGCCCAAACATAGATGGAATTTAGCTTACTTCAACAATCAATATAGTTATTAGACATAGTGTAATTGGTTCTGTCACCTATGTCAATGCAATTTTGGCAGCCAATGGGATGATGAAGGGAAGAATTTGACAACTCAGGGACGTCTTGAAGTGATCAATTTTGCACTTCAGTCGATTCAGTATCTTGGGTAATAATCAATGAACATTCTATTCATTTCCTTGATATCAACTGCTTCTTATAAGTAAAATTCTACCTTTCTGTTGTTCCAGGAATGGGGATTTCTCTGGTGAAGACACCCTTCGAGTTTCTGCCAGGAATAGAAACGGGGTAAATGACTTGGATGTTCAAGTTCAAGTGGAGCCTGTTAATGATCCTCCATACTTTAACCTTCCTGAATTCATCATATCGAAGAACACTAGGGATAAATATCTGTTATTTAACAAAGAAACAGATGGTTTTTTTTTAATACCCTTTTAAATGATATAAAATTATTTTGGTACTTATCTGATTCATATTTTCTCATATTTTTCTTTCCTAAAATTATTCATAAATTATCCAGTATGAGATGAAATAGGAATCCCATACAATTATACACATAAAAAATTCCATACAATTATGTTTTCTATAAATTTTAATTAATACAATTAAGTACACATTAATATGAATATGTAGAATTTGATAAAAATAATGAAAATAGATGTTTGAGAAATAGTAGATAAAAAAAGAAAAAGATTTGACAACAAGTTAACAAATGTGTTTTATGTTTTCAATTTTTAAAAATACACAACAATTCGTTTATCCAAATATGTTTTTGTTTTCAAAAAATTGACAGTATAACAAAAAAAAAAAAAGCGAAAACAAAAAAAAAAAATGCAAGAAAAAACGAAAAACGATGCTAAACGATTTAAATAATGAAATTTTTTCTCTTTCCTTGTGTTTATGGTTGTAACTTGTAACTCATTATTTAAACAAATTTTAAAGATTTAATCAAAACAATAGCAATTTATAAAATTACTAAACGCCATTGATTGATTTAAAATTACTAAACACAATGTAAATGAATTAAAATATTAAATTCAAGAATTGGTTTTTTTAGGTAAATTTTTTTTATATTAGGGAAAGAAAACAAACTACAAAGCTATTTATATGGCTCTAGGCCAGACTAGTCTCATGACATCGACTGTAAGAAACGATCTAGTCTCATGGCATTGACCATAAGAAGCGAAATCCCCTGAGGTGGATAAATCAAAAGTAATTGACTGTAAGAAGCGAACTAGTCTCATGGCATTGACTATAAGAAGCGATGAAATCCCCTGAGGTGGATCATCAAAAGTGTGCAAACCCAATTACAAGGTGATCAAAATGTGTGGCCATCCAATCTGCACAAGCATTTTCTTGTCGATAAATGTGTTTCATGGAGCAATTGTTAGAAACTTCTTGATTGCATCCAATAATTTGGCATGAGGCCCTGATGTAAAATTCAATAATTGTTTTTTTTTTCTAAAAAAACAACTTGAAAAAATTTATAGTTTTTGTTATGAATATGCATGTATCTAATGTGGATGTCCATGAATCTAATAATGGATGGATAAGATTGATGACTAGGTTCATTCATACATATTTACCTATGTACTAAGTTCATCCCCTTGTATTTATGGTGATGTATCTATGTGCCTATAAATAGACCATTTCCCTTGTTATGAAATAACATGAATAAGATACAATTTCTCCCCTTCTCCATATTCTCTTGTTCTCTCAATTCTCTTGTCTTTTCCATACTTCAATTCTTCAATTCTCTACTCCCTTGCTTTGTTTTGTTATCATTTCACAACACGTTATCCGCACGAAAAGCTCTAAGTAACCAGATCAAAGGTTTTATCTTACAAGTTTAAGTGACGATCAAGAAGCTCAAAAAGATCGAGATTGAAAGATTAACCATTCAAGTCAAGGTTAGATATTTTACAAAGTTTATTTAACATGCATAATCTCTTCCTTCTACCTTTCTTTATCATTAAAAATTATAAATGATCAAAATACTACCTTGCATATTAGTGGCACCTAAAGTTGTCACATCAAGCATATTAGTGGCACCTGAAGTTGTCACATAAAAAATATAGTATCACTTTGACACCCGAAGTTGTCATAGTATCATTTTGACACCCGAAGTTGTCATATTAAGGATGTAAATATTTGTTTAATTGTTGTCAAAGTTTGACACCCGAAGTTGTCATACTATCCACTTAAAACTTTAATTGTTGCCAAAGTTTGACACCCAAAATTGTCATACTATCCACTTTAAACTATATATATGTTCATGTGACACATGCATAAATCTATATATGACTTAATCACTATGTTTTAAGTCGTTTCATGTGCTACATGTTTGATGAATTTCTTAATTTTCATGATAGCATTATTATATCGAATCTTGCAAAACTTGGATTTGTGACTCTTGATATTATGGGAAAGAATTATATTGGTTTGGTGGATCTTGATGTTATTTTAATGAATTACTTATCTTGGATTTAGATTATAAAATCAATTTGGTGTAAATGTTTCTTAATTATAATTTACATGTAATCTAACTTGATAAGTAAACAATATTATGAAAATGGTTTTCTGAATTGATTTCTTCTTGTGGCTTAATAAAACCATGTACTCTTAATAAAAAATCATGAATTATTTATCTTGAGTTTTAAATGTTAAAATCCTTAAATGGTCCTGAAGACACATTTAAGAGAAAGAGATGAAAACATCCAATCAATACAAGGCCAATACTATAGTGAAAAATCATGAACTTTGTCCAATTGGCTTTGCTCCATTTTCTGAAGTGAATGTAGCAACATACAATCACTAAAAATTATGAATATGGTCATGATCGTGATTGTACAAATGAATATCATGATTATTCTAATAACACATCTTTCACCCGAAGTGAAAGGGAAATGAATAAAAAAAGGAGAAAGAAAAAGGTGGACAAAATAACAAGCATATCAAGAATTTATGCTATCGTTGTGATGACAAAGGTCATTGGTTTCGCACCCATCGTACACCAAAGCACTTTGATTGACCTTAATCATGAACCGCTTTAGAAAAGGGAAAAGAAAATTGAGACAAAATTTGCTTGTGAAGATAGCGATTCTGAACTTGGTCATATTGATATTACTCATTTGGATGTTTCTGATTTCTTTGTCGATCCTGATGGCAAAAATGATAATTTGATTAGTGGAGGAGTTATTAGTGATGAACATGATGAAAAATGAATTCCTTATGTCTTATATGTTTTACTTTATTAAAGGGATGTAAATATGTTTCATGTCTTATTTTGGTGTTATAGATACTTGATATTGAATATATATATTTCGTTCTATGTGTTCAAATCAATAGATGATTTTCTTGAATTGATTTGTTTTTCTTTGTCATGATACTTGATCATATTGCATAAATGATGAATTTAGTTGGCAATAGTGCAACATCGCATACCATCCTTAAGCAAAATGAATTTTTCTCTCATTTGATAATGAGAAAATCAAATGTTATTACTATATCGGGTAGTGCAAATTTGATTGAAAGTTCCAGAAGAGCCAGTATTCAAATTTGATTGAAGGCTCCAGAAGAGCCAGTATTCAAATTTCATTGAAGGCTCTAGAAGAGTTAGTATTGTTTTATCTGGAGGAACAAAATTCAGTATTAATGATGCACTATATTCTACCAAGTCTCAAAGGAATTTGTTAAGTTTTAAAGATATCCGCCGAAATGGATACCATATTGAGACTGCAAATGAAGGAAATAAAGAATATCTTTGCATCACAAACATGATTTCGGGTAAGAAATGTATATTTGAGAAATTACCCGCATTATCCTCCGGATTATATTAATTCATTAGTAAGATTGAAACATATGCTTTTATAAACCAGAATTTTATTGATTGCATTATGTTTATTGTTTGACATGACCGGTTAGACCATCCCGGTTCAATTATGATGCGAAAAAATAATTGAGAATTCATGTGGTCATGAAATGAAGAACCAGAAGATTCTTCAATCCAATGATTTCTCACGTGCTGCTTGTTCTCAAGGAAAGTTGATTATTAGACCATCACCAAACAAAATGGGGACTGAATCCTTTACTTTTTTACAAAGAATTCAAGGCAATATTAGTGGACCAATACATCCACCATGTGGACCATTCAGATATTTTATGATTTAAATTGATGCATCAACAAGATGGTGACATGTATGTTTATTATCAACTCGTAACCTGTCATTTGCGAGATTGGTTGCTAAATTGATTCGATTACGAGCAAGTTTTTCTGATTATAATTAAGAAAATACGCCTTGATAGAGTTGGTGATTATTTTATGTCTATTGGCATTTATGCTGAACATCCTGTAGCTAATGTTCATACATAAAATGGTCTAGCAGAATCATTTATCAAAAGTTTGCAATTAATTGCAAGACCAACACTTATGAGAACAAAGCTTCCAATTTCTTGTTGAAGCCATGCTATTTTGCATGCAGTAGTGTTGATTCGCATTAGGCCAACAAGTTATAATGCATACTCCCATTTACAAATGAGTTTTTGGTCAGGAACCTAATATTTCCCATCTTAGAATTTTTGGTTGTGCGGTATATGTTCTAATTGCTCCACCACAACGCATAAAGATGGGACCTAAAAGAAGGTTGGGAATTTATGTTGGGTTTGGAATTTACGGCTTGGTTTGCCAATTATCATTTTGATGACTTTGTTTTCCCAACATCAGGGGGAGAAACTAAGCAGTTGGAAAAAAAATTAGTTGGAATGAATTATCCTTATCTTATCTTGATCCTCGTACAAAAGAATGTGAACCTGAATTTCAAAAGATAATTCATTTTCAAGGCTTGCCAGACGCCTTTACTGACCCAAAATAAGTGACTAAGTCACATATACTAACTGCTAATGCTCCAATCAAACTTGATATCCCAGTCGGATAAGTTTGTATAGCAAATGATTTTAAACCACACCTGAAGTATGGTAGACATGTCGATTCCAAAGATAAAAATCATCGAAAACGAAAAGGAGTTAAAAATCAAGATGGTCAAAATTGAGGATAAGATTACTCCAGAAGAGTCCACTCCTGAAGAGTCCATAGACATAATTGATGATTCAGTTCCAGAAGAACAACAAGTACCTGGTAATTGTGAAAATGAAGAGATCTCAATTAATTATGTCTTGAATGAAATTCGATGGAACCGAAATGAAGTCAACGTTGACGATACTTTTTCATATCATATAGCGCGCAATGTAATAGATGATAATGGGGATCAAGAATCAAAGTCTATGAAAGCATGAATGCAAACAAAGAAATAATTGGCCAAAAATGGAAAGACGCAATTGAGGGAGAATTAAATTCTCTTGGAAAACAAAAGTTTTTGGACCTGTAGTCCGTACACCTGAAGATGTATAGCCGGTCGGATACAAATGGATTTTCGTGAGAAAACAAAATGAAAAGGGTGAAATAGTGAGATATAAGGCACGCCTAGTTGCCCAAGGATTCTCACAACGACCTAGCATTGATTATGGGTAAACTTACTCAATTGTGGTGGATGCAACAATTTTTCGTTATTTAATTAGTCTGGCAATACATGAAGTTTCATTAATCAATGCAGAAATTTTAGTCTGGCAAACTTACTCAATAAGTTTCATTTCTTTCATATTTATTTAATGCATAAATTTTAGCAATACATGAAGCAAGCCGAGAATGTGTTTGGTTGAGGTCTGTGGTAAAACACATTTCGTGAGACATGTAACTTGTCTTCTGGAAATATGATCCCGGCGATCATATATGAATATAATAGTACTTGTATTGCTCAATTGAAAGATGGACATATCAAAAGAAATATGACAAAACATATATCACCAAAATTATTTTTCACACATGATCTTCAGAAATGGTGATATTGAGGTTTAATAAGTCCGCTCATGTGATAATTTTGGGATTTATTCACTAAGACACTTTCTATTACAATATTTGAGAAGTTTGTCCATCATATTGGAGTCTGTAGACTCAAAAATCTTGAATGATGTTATTATGAGAGGGAGTTAAATACGCGCTGTACTCTTTTTCCTTTGACTATGGCTTTTTTACATTGGGTTTTCCTGGTAAGGTTTTTAATGAGGCAGCATTTGACTGCGTATTGGGAGATCATATGTACTCTTTTTCCTTCACTAGGTTTTTTTGTCACACAAGGTTTTTTCCTAGTAAGGTTTTAACGAGGCATATGCTCCAACAATGGACATCCAAGGGGGAGTGTTATGAATATGCATGTATCTAATGTGGATATCCATGAATCTAATAATGGATGGATAAGATTGATGAGTAGGTTCATTCATACATATTTACCTATGTACTAAGTTCATCCCTTTGTATTTATGGTGATGTATCTATGTGCCTATAAATAGGCCATTTCCCTTGTTATGAAATAACATGAATAAGATACAATTTCTCCCTTTCTCCATATTCTCTTATTCTCTCAATTCTCTTGTCTTTTCTATACTTCAATTCTTCAATTCTCTACTCCCTTGCTTTGTTTTGTTATCATTTCACGACAGTTTTTTGTTTTTTTTTTTAAAAAAAAATTTTTCTCTTCGGTGAACACTGAAACTGACACTGCCCTGCCTAGCCCAGCCCAACCCAGATGACTCCCAAGTCCAAACGATTTACGTATTTAAAGGCAACTAGGACAAAGCTTTTCCGAAGAAACAAAACCAATGGAGAATTACGACGATAGTAAGAAAGAAGAGCAGAGGCCGAAGAAAAAGAGGAGAGGGGAAGAGCAGAAGCAGGAGGCGGCGGCCGCCGTGTCATTGGATGAGCTGCCGGGGGAATGCATAGCCAAGATTGTGTCGTTGACAACCCCAGCTGACGTACTCAGATTGTCTTGTGTCTCCGCCACCGTCAGATCAGCTGCTGGTTTGGATCATGTGTGGTCCAATTTCTTCCCCTCAGATTATCAGACAATTTTGTCGACATCAGCAGCGGAGCTTTCTTCCCTCTCTTTCCCTTCCAGAAAACAACTCTTTTCCTATCTGTCTCAAAACCCCATCCTTATCGACCAAGGCAAAAAGGTACGTATATATATATATATATATATATATATATATCAGAATAAATTGTTCTCTTCAGTTCTTTCAGAATTATTACTACATTAATTAATTAATCAAACCATCTAATTAAACTTGGTTTCAATCATGTGTTTGACTGTTTGTGTTTGTATCAGAGTTTTTCACTGGACAAAAAACTGGCAAGAAAATCTACATGATTAATGGTCCAACAGATTTTGATGGAACTGGAATCTATGGCAAGATTAGGACCTCCAAACTGTTACCAGACACAAACTATGCGGCTTACCTTGTGTTCAAGTTCAATCTGCAGCATGGAGCCCATGTCCTTCATAGACACTATCTCGAGGTTTCCCTAGTACTTGGGTTTGAAGGTGATCTAAATTAGGTTGTTTTGGATCATGGATATGGTATCTTTTCTCAGATGAAACGTGCAAAAGAGAGAGTAGATGGGTGGTTAGAAATTGAGGTTGATGATTTGTTCATTACATATGGAGACTATAGGAAAGTGAACAGAGAGTTTGAGAGGTGAAAGGATATCTTTCATTAATGTATCTGTTGGGTATTTATACAAAAGACGTATACAAGTCAAGATTACAAAATCATAACAGTTTCTAATGGATAGAAACTCTATATTTAAAATTCGAACTATAACAAACTCTATATTTGAACTAGTCAAGGATAGGATAAAACATCATCCCTCTATACACCCCCTCAAGATAGAGTCTGCAGGTAAGACTCCTATCTTGGAAGCTAGGAGCAGAAACTTTGGTTGTGGAAGAGGCTTAGTGAGTAAGTCAGCTAACTGATCATGAGTGGAAACATGTTGAACAATGAGCTGCCCTGCATTAACCTTATCTCGAACAAAGTGAAAATCTATGGAGATATGTTTCATTTTTGAATTCAATGAAGGATTCATGGATACATATGTCGCGCCAACATTGTCACAAAGGATGATAGGAGCTTGCGTAGTCGAAATATGTAGCTCATGTAAAAGATTTTGCAGCCAAATCAATTCTGCTGCAGCATTAGCAATCGCCCTGTACTCTGCTTCGGTAGAGGACCGAGCTACTGTTTTTTGCTTTGAACACTTCCAAGAGACAAGATTACCAGCAAAATAAACTAGGAAGGAAGAGACAGACTTACGATCCCCTTTGTCACCAACCCAATCAGCACCGGTATAAGCAACTATAGAAGAAGAACCACCAGGAGTAGATTTAAGAAGCAGACCATGGGATGCAGTGCCTTTCAAGTAGCACAGTATTCGTTTTATAGCTTGCCAGTGATTTGTAGTCGGTTTGTGCATGAATTGAGCCATCTTATTGATTGCAAACGATATTTCAGGTATTGTAAATTCAAGATATTGCAAAGCACCAACTATGCTCCTATACTCAGTAGGATCTGACAATGATTCACTATCATCTATAGTTAACGAGGCTGTTGAAGCCATTGGAGTAGCTACTGCCTTAGAATCGATCATGTTGGTTCGTTAAAGCAAATCTACTTGTAGACACCCAATTTAGGATTTAGAATAAATTATAAGGTGAAACTGGGTTTGGACTTTGAACTTAAATTTTGTTAGTTAAGATTGGATAAATCCATTAATCAAAATTTTGAATTTCCTCATTGGGTCTTAAGTCAATTTATTTATTTTTGAGTTGACATTTGCTACATGGGCTAATTTATCCTCTCTTTCTATTTGTTTGGGTCAACCCTTTTCTCTCCTTAACCAATTGTTAATTATTCTTCATTTTCTTTGATCTTTAATTTGGGCCAATTATCTTTGCTTCCTTTGGGCCGGGTCCTCTTTATACTCACATGGAGAGCAAAATTCATTTCAATGTGGTTTCAAAAAGGTCCCCACTCCACGTCCTCTTCCCATATCTTTCATTTTCATCCAAAATTTCATTTTAGTTGCTAATTGGAAGTTACAAGCGGGTTAACATAGCCAAAAAATCAATTGAACTTGCTGCCCAAGTTCTATTACTATTACTAATAGAACCCATCTCTTTTCTCAAAAAATAAAAAAATATATAGAACCCATCTCTAGTAACAATCACGTGCAAGCAATGGCATTAAAACTCTCATAAACTCTAGTAGGATAGACCAATAATTCAAAATAGGACTTTGTTCTAAGGGCAACTTGGGCATTCTACCAAACAAAAATATCACATGCATGAGCAAGGGGTTTCTTGTGGAGATTGTTTTGGGACCGTTGGATTATGAGTAGCAATGAGTCACCTACCGTTCATTTTTTTTAACTTTTGAGTATAAAAGAAGTCCAAGGTAACTAGGGTTGGAGGAGGGGGGAGAAATGAAAAAAAGAGGCGAAAGTAGGCAGATCTAAAGCAAGAGTAAAAGGTGGTAGCTTTCGAGGTCCCTTGGCAGAAAAGATTGAAAGGGGAGATAAAAAAAAGAGTGATAGAGACGTGGCATTGGAAGAACTGAGGCCTTAATTGAGTTGGTGAAAGGTTTGCCTTTATCCATGCCACATGTTTTGTGTTATTAAGATTTTGATTTAATATATGAGCATGCTTTCAAGCTTCATTTAACGTTACTTGGCTTTGCAACAATTGTATATTTGTTTTGTGACTGTTGGTAATCATGGGAGTCAGGCTCCTTGCTTTTAAATTATTAGAATAAAGATTAAATATAGGTCTTGGAAGGTTCCCTAGGAAGAAGGGATAGAAAATTAGCCCATGTCAGGTTTTGTTGTTCTTTAAATTTCATTTTTCTTTTGCTTAAATCTTTATGTACAACACTAGAATAGGTCTAAAATAGATTAAAGTTAGGTTCTTTGTTTGTCTTATGGCAAGATTTGAGCTTTAGGCTTTAGGCCCTTCCAATTCCTTCTCTATTAATATATTGTTTCATTATGGTGTAAGCTCAGTTGTTGATTCATGATATTAGGTTTTTAAGTTCATGATTAATTTAGTAGTTAAATAAGTGGATGAATTCGACTTGGTTTCGTAAAAAAGGAAAAGATAGATCTTGGTTAACTAGGAATAAAATTGTATTCTATAGTCTTAGTGATAAAAATATGTGTTTAGTTCAAAAATTAGATCTTGGTAAATTAAGCATGAGAGTATGATCTTTGGCTTAGAAAAGGAATGATTTTGAATAAGTTAAAAGTAAAATTCGGCCTTTAGATTAGGTTTGGTTATGAATTGGTCCAAATTTGGTTCAAGCTTTCATATTTCAACGTGATTGGCCTAAATATTAGTTTGAGATTTGATAATTTAGGATTTGGGGATAAAACGTGTGGGGAAATTGTATTTTAGGTAACTTAAAGGCTAAATAGGCATATTTTAATTTAGAAATTTGAAATTTGGGGTTTGGTTAAAATTGTTGGGCTTTTGTAAATTATTTGGGCTTTAGTGTTTATGTTTGGATTTAGGGATTTTATTTGGCTTATCTCTTTATGTTGAGTAGATATTTCTATTGGGCTTTGAGGTGGTTTGGGTTTTGGTTTGATGGGTTATGTAGTTGGGTTTGGGCTTTGATTTTGATGGGTTAATTAGTTGGGTTAGTTTTATTATTATGAGTTAGTTACTAGTTATCAATTTGGGCCTTATTGGTTACTTGGTCTTACTCTTTCCATTAGCATGTAGGCTTTTTGTTAAAAAAATGGAATAATTTTGAACTTAGAAATTAAATAGGTTTCATATGCATGCATTGTTTAAATTCTATATTTATGTTTTTTTATGTTATTGATTATGTCATGACATTTGAGATTAAAAAACTTGATCCGTTAATGGAATGATTAATTGGGACTTAGACAAGTTTTGTCGGTCTTAATTCATCTTTTCAAGGCTTGGAGTATCCGGACGGGGGTCTTACCAGTATGAGTGGAAGGCATCAGGACGGTGTTCCTCGTATAATTACTCGATAAAATTTGTATTAACCGGAAAACATGCATCACGTGCATTCATGCATCTAGGGTCTAGACTTAGTAATTTCAATTAATGGTTAAAGAAAATCAAAGCAAAAAAGAAATTGAAATAAAATAAAACCATTTTTTTCAAAATTAAAAAAGTTTGTGCATGTGAATTGTTCTCTTTTAGTTTTCCAAGATAAAAAAATTAGAAGGGAGAATTGAGCATTTCAAAATTAACAAAAAAATTCAAAACTCAAAATCAAAAAGAAATTTCATCAAGTTTTTTAATTGGGAAAGTTCTCACCAGTTTTAAGTTTTTAAATTGGGAAAGTTCCCACCAGTTTTAAGTCTTTTAAATTGGGAAAGTCCCCATCAGCTTTTAAGTTTTCAAATTGGGAAAGTTCCCATTCAGTTTTTCAAAGTTCCCACCAAGTTTTAGTTTTCAATTTAGGGAAAGTTCCCGTCATTTTCGTTTTTAGTTCTCAAAAAATGGGAAAGTTCCCATCAAAAGCATTTTTCAAATCAAATTGTTTTTATGGTAAGTTTTAAAGAAAATCCTCTCATGAGGAGCCCAAAAAGAGAACAAACAATAAATGGGTTTAATACCCAACATTCCTATTTCAAAAAAATCCAAAATCCATTTTTGCTTGTTTATTTGCTTAATTTCAAAGATTAATAAAAGAATTTAATGGCATGAAAAATCTAAAAAAATAGAAACAACCAATAGTAGAAACCCACAGTTAAGTCTAGACTAGTCAGTGCCGTCTTTTGACGGGCGTCGTGGGGGTGCTAATCCTTCCCCACGCGTACCCGACTCCCGAACCTTTAAGACTCTGGTTAGAAGACCGTTTATTAGGTTTAGTGTTGCCTTAGCCAAGCTTAGGTTAATATTAGACTTAATAATCTGATAGGTGGCTAATCACACCTAGGTTAAAAAAGATTAGTGGCGACTCCAAAACCTAGGAAACAGTAGTTTCCTCCTTCATTCCCATTTTAAAGTCGTTAAACGGTAGGGTTCGGACCCCCCGGACCCGAACGTTGCGACACATCATCAATGATTCAATGCTAACTCCTAAGTTCTAACTCCTAAATCCTAATCCTAAGGCCTAAGCTATAAAGCAGGACCACAATCAGTCAATCACCACATAAGCAACAATTCAAAAAATTTAGGTTGCAGCCTGCTGCAGCAACTTGAAGATCATCAATCAATATCATCATCATCCATCCATATTCCATGTAGGGAAATATGGCAGTAGGCCAGTAGCTAGCTACAAGTGAAAAATAAATCTAAATTAAGAAATTAAAACAGTAAAACAGAATTGGAAATAAATACCTAACAGAAACTTCATGTTTACCTTCAATGCAGTCCATACTTCACAGCTCTTCTTTGCTATCCATCTCAAGCATCAATTATTGGATCCAAGGAGTCCTTGGATGATTCTAAGCAAGCAGCCAAATTCAGCATAAGCAATTAATTATATATATAATTAACATAAAGTAATAAACTAACTAATAAACAAATACATACCCAGAGCAATCTCATCAAACTTTTCTTGATCCTTTGCATCAATTATGACATCCAAATCCAATTTTGAAGCTCCACGCAACCAGTCTTGAGTGCAAACCAATGCTTGGACAATGGATGGCAACATAGAACTCCGAAAGACATCTAAAACCCTTCCACCAGTGGAGAATACAGATTCGGAAGCAACCGTGG
>AWUE01013163.1:0-29209 GCA_001974825.2 Corchorus olitorius
GTACATTTACCCGGAACCCACCCGTCATAGTAAAATACGGTCGTTTACTGACTCTTATTTGGACTAACTCGCATGAATGACATTTAAAATGCGTGAAAGGTCATTTTTTATTTATATGCATTAACACGAGTCTACCCGAAATCAATTCCGTAAACCCTTCCCACGCATTATGGAGGTATTTACAAAAGAGACTGGTCTAGAAGGGACTCCCGAAAATTCGTACCCGAGTACACTTATCCGAGAGGCCCTTCATCTCGGTAAAAGACAAATGTTAATACATTTTTAGCAGGATCAAAGTGACATACTATATAAATGGCATGGATGCATGATTATTCATTAATTCTACCACTAATTACTAATTATTACAAATTCAAAGGCTTTAACAAAGCCAAAGGTAAATCTAAATAAACAAAAGACTTAAAAGGAACGGAGGCCTAAAGGTCAATGGGACAAATCCGGGGACCCTCTGCACTTAAAGTAAACCATTAGCAAAATTCAGGAGGCATATAAACAAGTCAAGATGTAAATCTAAATTCAAAAACCAAAACAAGAACAATTAGAATCTATGCTAAAGGAAAATAATTGAATCTAATTTTAGGAAATCAAATCTTTAGACTGAAAATCTTAATTCCCAAATTAAAAGGCATTTAAAAGGATTCACTAATTTCTTTTAAGTTAATTTCAAATTTGGAAAATTGGGTTTTTAACTCCAAACTTTGTTTTTTCCAAGAATTAAAAATGACCCAAAGTGTCTTAACATGTCATCCTCAAGTCATTTTTAATTTAAGGAAAAACCATAGCTTTAAATCAAAACCTCAATTTTTTTAAATCCAAATTAACTCGATTCGAAATTATGGAAAATCAATTTAAATTGATTCCAACTTGATCATCAAGATTTCAGAATCAATTGGCCATGACAAACACAATTTTCATTAAAAATTCAACCTTTAGCCTAAATCCCAATTTCCATACTTAAATTAGTAAAATTCAAGGAATAAAAAGCACATATTAAATACCAATAATGTAAATCAAGCACCAAATTTACAAAATTCTAGCATAATTTTTAAAATCAGGGATTAAATTGAATAAAGCAGGGATCAAATTGCATTTAAACAGGAAATTGACTTGAAATTAGGGACTAGGCCGCATAAATTAAAAATAAAATCCTAAATCAGGGACAAAATTGAATCAATAAATAATTATTATTCTAAATCAGGGACCAAGGTGGAAACGGGAAGAATTTTTGGGTTTTAAGTGAACTAAATTATAATCTAAAGGATCTAATTGCATGAAATTGAGGACATAATTGAAAAAAATTAAGCAGCAATACCTGAATTGGATCTACCCGCGGGTATCCGGGTCGGATGGTGGGTTTGGACTGGATCGGTATAAAAGCCTTCCTTTTCTCTTCTCTTTCAAAAACTTCATCTCCTTCCCATAAACCCTAGCCGCCGCCCTTTGATATACCTGAAATCACAGCACCGTCGGACCACCGCTACCGGAGTATTTCCAACCGTAAATTGGGCTCAAAACTTCCAGATCTACTATACTCATTTTCCTAAAGCCATCCCCGATCCTAGTTTCAGAAAAAGAATCTCTTTTACTCTTAAAGAAGCCCTAACAGCGCTAAAATCATACCCTTCGATCTCCGTTTTTAGCCATCCAACCGAGCCTTTCTTCGACTATGCTAAACTACTCAGCCCATATTACATACCCGCCGTTTCAGATCTTCAATCCAAACCCTCAAAATGCCAGATTCCCAAAATTTCTTCACATAAACCCTAACCCTGTTTCGACCCGGCGTTTTGAGGAAGGAAGCAACGTTTTCTCCAGATTTCCGGGAAAGAAAAGGGAGAAGATTCATGGAGAACAGGATCAGAGAATTCGGTGAGTATTTGGTGCCCTCTTTTAAGAGTAAACTCCAATTTTTCTTGTTCAAAGTGTGAGTAAGGGTATAGGATGGGGATCTTTTCAAACGAAGAAGATGGGAGGATCTTTTTGAAAGAAAGGGGCCTGGTTCGATGGCTCCAAAGAGTCCTTAGCTTTGGTGTGTGTGTGGTTTCTTGTGAAAGAAAAAAAATGAGAGATTAGAGTTGTATGGAAGGGTGAGAAGCCTGCAAAAAAAAATGTCTCCAATGTGTGGTTGTGAGAGAGAGATTATGGAGGGTGTGAAGAGAGTGAAGGCGGCTCTGAAGAGTCTGAGATCTTTCAGTGTGTGTAGTGTGATGAGTGAGGTCAGAGAGATGGGTCTAGAGAATTGGAAGGATTTTCTTGAAAGAGTGCAGAGTTGTGTGTAGAATTCTCCTTTTCTTTCTTGTGAGCCAGAGAGGTGTGTGTAGAGACTGTTTAGTCTGTTGAAGTGAGAGTGGAGGAGGGAATGAGAGAAAGAGAGTGAATTATTGTGTTGTGGGAGAGAGTCCGAATCCAGAGAGAAAGAAGATTTTTGTGAGAGAAATCTGAGAGATCCGGGAGAGAAAGAAAACTGTTTTTTCTTTTTTTGTGTATCCAATTTTTTTCTGTATGTCCAGATTCTTCTCCCTGTAGTTAACAGCTTTTTTTGTCTCTTTGCAGGTTAATTTATGTTACCAGCCGATAAGCTAGGGCTGCTGATGAGCAACAAGAAAGTTGCTGAGCTGGCCAGGAATTTAGGTAAACTTCTCTGCAAAGTTTGAAACTGAATTGGATTTGGAATTTTTGGTGTTGATGAAATTGGGTATTTACTTTATGTGTGCATATTGATCTTGCTTTGCTATATGCTTGAAATGCTAGTGTTCTGTGCTTGCTCTGTTTGTTGTTTTGTGCTGCTACCTGTTGCCCTCTGAACTCACACTGCATTTTTGTATTTGCTTTGTTTTCCTAGTTAATGGACCACTCTCATCTGTTGACCAATCTGCTTTTGATTTGCTATGTTGAATTTCTGTTTATAAGGCAGTTTCTTTGCCTCGCTCTGTTTACTCGTGTAGTGTCTGAGTTGAATTCAGTAAATAGCTTTGTTGACAAGGATGCAAACATTCTGCACTTGACAATACGGATTAGGATGGATGCATGTTTAGCTCAATATGCTACTGACTTATTTTGACATGCTTCGCAGGCTTGGATCAACAAGAGAGAGCAAAGCTTAAAGCAGAGAACAAAAGTTAGACTTCAAGGAAAAAAACAAGAAATGAGATTATGCAAACTAAACTAGAAGTTACTCCTTTTTTTTTGTATTTTGATGATATGTATAATAAGGCATAAATAAAAGTTTTTTTTTGTGATTTTGTAATATGTAAGCTATATCTTGAGAAATGAAATGTAAACAAATAAATGAAGAATTGAACTCTCTCTTTTTTTATTTCCCATTTCTATTTTTCTATTTTTATAAAAGCAATGCCCTAATACTAGTTACTAGCTAAAGAAATGCAAATCTATTTCTTCCTAGCAATGTGAAGTAATCCAAGTAAATTAACAACGACAAAATTGGAATAACAAGATAATTTCCTATTAAAATGAATGACTAAAAATGATAGAATCAAATACTATTATGAAATATGCAAGGCTAGTATGGTAAATATTTTTGGCTTTTGGATGCAAATGATGACTAATGCAATATAAATCCTAACATATTTGTAAATTGCTAAAGGCACACTAGATATATTTTTTGTTTTTTTTTCAAATGCAATCTAAATGGCTAAAAATGAATTAGCTAAATTAAAAGTCAACCTAAAATGACCATATGCCCTTCGTGTAAAAATGACCAAAATGCCCCTAGACTTTGAAAATGACCGAAATGCCCCTAGATGACCTTAATGCCTATTTAAGCAACAAATCATTTTAAATAAAGGATATGGGACAAAAATGGGTGTCTACACTGCCAGTGGAGGAAGCCTAACACTCAAAACCCCCAAGGAAGCAAGGAAACTACTCAACACTATGACAGAAAACATCTATCAATTCAGCACACCAATGAGTTCGACGATTGAACCTGAACCTGAATTTCTTCAAGGAATTAATGATCGATTTGACAAGGTTAATTCGGCCATCTCTTCTTTGACCAATCTAGTCCAGCAAATAATCTCGAATCAAATGGTGAATGAACCTCAAGTTCAGCAATCACCCTTGAATTTGACCCAACAAGGTTATGGAGTCAATTCAATTGAAGGAGCTCAACAATGGAATGCGCGAAAGATGGAATCACCTGATGTTCAACTATTACCTCCAGTAACTGCTTTCTCTGCTGCACCACCACCAGATGTCGTGCTCAACATTCAACTGCCCAAGAGAAGAGGAGTTTTTCGACCGAAAAACAAGAAGGGTCAGCGCACTTCACCAGCAACCGCTGCTCAAATTCAATCAGAAGAAGAATGGATGGAAGAGATGAGAGACAAGTATGATCCAATACCATTCCCTCAGAGGTTTGCAAGTCAACTCAATTCACTACGGAATATAGAGGTAAATATTCCATTGCTTGATAAAGTTGTCAGAAAACCTAGGTACGCGAACTTTCTCAAAGAATTATGCATGACTAAGAGTAAGTTTTCTGAAAAATATGCTTACATGAATGAGAATGAATCTGCTGCATATCAGAGAAAATTGCATCATAAATGCCATGATATAGGATCGTTTTCTATTCCTTGTAAAATATGAAAGAATCAGATAGAAAAGGCCATGTGTGAATTTGGATCTCCAATTAACATCATGCCTTATTCTATCTATTCACAATTAAAAATTGAACCTGTGACTAAAACTGATCTGACTATACAATTTGCTGATAGAACTAACATTAAACCTGAGGGTTTAGTCGAGGATGTTTTAGTGCAGATTGGAGATTTTGTTTTTCCTGCAAATTTCTATGTCCTGAAGATGAGTGAAGATGACCATCATCTACCTCATTTGCCATTGCTGCTAGGAAGACCTTTTCTTGCCACAACCAGAACAAAATATGAAGTCCACGATGGAAAACTCAGCATGGAATTTGATGGGGAACTCATTGAATTCAATATTTATGAAGCCATGAAATTTCCTGCTGAGATTCATTCTATTTGCGCCATCGATGCCATTGAAGTTTGTTTAGAACAAGTTCAATCACTCCACCATGAAGATTAACTTGAATTGGTACTTACAAGGAGCCTAGATGAAGAAGAAATCAAGGAAGCAGAAGTCCAGACGTCAGAGGAGGTAGTAGAAACCATCAAGGATCTGAAGACATTGCGCACTCTTGGAGAAAAAGAGTCAGTGTCCTATATCAACCTGGAGCCAACACCCACGCCTTTACCATCCATCATCCAGCCACCTGAAGTTAAGCTGAAGCCACTTCCCGAAGGACTGAAGCATGTCTTCCTTGGAGAAAAAGAAACTCTGCCTGTTGTAATTTCAAGTAAATTAAATCATTTACAAGAAGAACAACTAATCAGAGTTTTGAAGGAGTACAAGGAAGCCATTGGATGGACTGTAGCTGACATCAAAGGGATAAGTCCCACTGTATGCATGCACAAAATTCGACTTGAAGATGATGCAGTACCTGTTCGATAGCCACAAAGACGATTGAACCCGAACCTTACTGAAGTCGTCAAGGAAGAAGTTCTCAAATTACTTGGAGCTGGTCTCATTTATGCTATATCAAATAGTAAATGGGTCAGCCATGTCCAAGTAGTTCCAAAGAAGTCTGGATTCACCGTCGTAGAAAACAAAGAAGGAGAGCTAGTTCCTCAAAGACTGCATAATGGATGGAGAGTATGCATCAACTACAGAAAGTTAAACTCTACCACAAGGAAGGACCACTTTCCACTAACATTCATTGACCAGATGTTGGAGAGATTGGCATGCAAGGGCTACTATTGTTTTCTGGATGGATATTCAGGATACTTCTAGATTCCAATAGCACCTGAAGACCAAGAGAAGACCACCTTTACTTGCCCCTTTGGTACGTATGCTTATACAAGAATGCATTTTGGTTATGCAATGCACCTGTGACTTTTCAAAGATGTATGATGAGCATCTTTCAAGATTATGTGGGAGATAAGATGGAAGTCTTTATGGATGATTTCACAGTCTATGGAGATAACTTCAATCAGTGCCTACATAACTTGGAATTAATCTTGAAAAGATGTGTTGAAACCAAATTGGTATTAAATGCTGAAAAATGCCACTTCATGGCAGAACAAGGCATTGTTCTAGGCCATGTGGTATCTAAACAAGGGATGCAAGTCGACAAAGCCAAGATTGATGTTGTTCAAAACCTGCCATATCCAACATGCGTCAAGGATATTCGTTCATTCTTGGGCCATGCCGGTTTCTATCGAAGATTCATCAAGGACTTTTCGAAGATTTCAGCACCGATGTGTAGATTACTTCAGAAGGATGTAGAGTTCAAGTTCGGAGACGATTGAAAAGAAGCCTTTGACAAATTGAAGACTACCCTCACCACCACTCCAATTGTGAAGCCACCGGATTGGAAACTACCATTCGAGATCATGTGTGATGCAAGTGATGTCGCCATTGGAGTTGTTTTAGGTTAAAGAGTAGATAAAGTACCCCATGTTATCTACTATGCTTCAAGAACTCTAGATGATGCTCAGAAGAATTATACCACCACAGAAAAAGAGATGCTAGCCGTTGTCTTCGATTTGGAGAAGTTTCGACCATATATCTTGGGATCTAAGGTGATAATCTACTCCGACCATGCTGCATTGAGATATCTGATGTCAAAGAAGAGGCAAAAGCTAGGCTTATGCGATGGCTTTTGTTATTTCAAGAATTTGATATCGAAATTAAGGATAAGAAGGGAGCAGAGAACGTCATAGCTGATCATCTAAGCAGAATTGAAAGCAAGGAGGAAGAAGCTGCAATCAACGAAGCATTACCCTTTGAAGAAACTTTTGTCGTTTCTCAACCACCCTGGTATGCTGATATAGTCAATTTCTTAGCTGCTGGTCGTTTACCCTCGGGTCTTAGCAAAGGAAAGAAATTGAAGCTCATCAGTGGGATGATCCGTATTTATGGAGATACGGTTCTGATCAAGTTATGAGAAGATGCATCCCAAAAAATGAGATTCAATCAGTTATGAAGTTTTTCCATAACAATGAATGTGGAGGCCACTTTGGACACCAGAAGACTGCAAGAAAAGTCTTAGATTGTGGGTTTTATTGGCCTACAATCTTTAAAGACTCTTATGAGTTTTGCAAGTCCTGTCCACGCTGTCAGAGAACTGGAAACACATCGAAAAGGAATCAAATGACTCAAAATCCTATATTCGTTGTTGAAGTCTTTGATGTATGGGGGATTGATTTCATGGGACCTTTTCCTCCATCAGATAAGAAGTACTACATACTCTTAGCTGTGGATTATGTTTCTAAATGGGTTGAAGCTATAACTACCGAGAAGAATGATGCGAAGACAGTAGTCAAATTTATGAAGAATAACATTCTTCATAGATTAGGCATTCCAAGAGCTCTCATCAGTGATCGAGGAACTCACTTTTGTAACAAAATTGTGCAAGCACTAGTTGAAAAATATGGAGTTCGACATAGGATATCTACTTCATATCGTCCTCAAACCAGTGGTCAAGCTGAGGTATCAAATCGTCAAGTTAAGCTGATTTTGGAGAAGACAGTCAATGTTCAAAGAAGAGATTGGAGCATGAGACTACGAGATGCTTTATGGGCCTATCGTACAGCTTATAAGACACCTCTTGGTATGTCCCCATACCGAATTGTGTTTGGTAAGCCATGCCATCTACCTGTGGAATTAGAACATAAAGCATGGTGGGCAATAAAGCAATGCAATCTCAACTTTGACAAAGCTGGAATTCGAAGGATGCTGCAGTTACAAGAGCTTGAAGAAATAAGGAATGAAGCATACGAGAATTCAAGGATCTACAAGGAGAAAACTAAAGCCATCCATGACAAAGGAATTTTGCGAAGATCGTTTTATGAAGGTCAAAAGGTTTTAGTCCTTAATAATCGGTCGAAGGAAAATCCTGGAAAGCTCCGATCGAGATGGTATGGACCATTTGAAGTAATTCAAGTGTTTCCTAACGGATCTGTGATCATCGAGGATCCAGGTAACCAGAAACAGCACAAGGTCAATGGACAAAGGCTCAAACCTTATTTTAAAGCATTGCCAACAATGATGATTGAAGAAATTAAATTGGAGGATCCCATCTATCTTCCAACTTGAGCTACAAAGAAAAAGAAAAGGAGTCGAGCTATTGACTTTACACAAGCGCTTGTTGGGAGGCAACCCAATTTTAATTCTTTGAATAATTAATTTTAATTTTATTTTTATTATTTTTAATTTTTAATTTTTACACTAATTTTTCTTTGAGTTTTTTTTTATAGGAATTTTTGAATTTTTCTTCATTGAAAAATTCAAGGATGGAGTATGGCCATGTTGCACCAAAGGAAGGCCATGGCTCATGTCAAGCGTGCCCCCAGTAGCATCGGCAAAGCAGCCATGCGGCTATCCCAGCGCCGCATGCACAAGGCCACCCCAGCAGGCCTGCTGCTGCCTCCGCGGGAGCAAGGCTGTTGCTGCTCCGCGAGGTTGCATGTCCCCGCGACAAGGTGCCTCTAGCGGAGCGCGACAAGGCTGCCCCGCGAGGCAAGGCAGCAGCACACTAGGCACGCCAACAGGCCCGATGGCAGCGCCCCACCGGACCGGGCAACCTTGCTGCAGCCGCATGATTGCAGCCCACTGCTAAGCAATGTCGCACGATACAGCCCGCAAGTGCCAAGCAGTACCGCGCGATGCCTTTCTTCTCCCCTTCTTGCACCATGTAGTCCTATTTTAGCTAGGATTACAAGTCCAAATTGCATTAGGATATGGATGAACTACTCCTACAAGGTAATGGATTCCTAGTCCAGGTATGTTTCTAACTTTTTACTCTAACTAAATCCTTTTAAGAATAGGATTTGATCACTATATAAATGCACCTCTACCTATTCTTTATTCATCAAAACATAAGAAGCAATAGCTAAAAATTTGAAGCAAGGCCAAGTCAACATTAAGAAGCCAAGTAGCCGACTAAGAAGAGGTCAAGCCGATAAGAAGGAAGCAAAGTTGTCGACTTAAGGAGCAAGTGTCGACTTAAGGTTGTCGACTAAAAGAGGGAGCAAAGTCGACTAAGGAATTGTCGACTTCAAGGAACCAAATTGTCGACTAAAGAGAAGAGAATAGTCGACTAAGAAAGAAGCAAAGTTATCGACCAAGGGAAGCAATTCGTTGACAAGGAAGAAATCAAGCAAGGAAATTTCAATCGATCCTTCCCCAAACTTGAAGATGTCGATGATGCTTACTTCCATGGATTTTGAAGTCCAATTCAAGAATTTTAGAAGACAATTTTATCAAACTGGAGCCTCCAAATTTGGTGAAAAATTTCAAGGAAGCTTTCTTCGTCAAGATTGCCATGAGCTTTTGAGTATGATAGCATCACTACCCAAGGAAGAAATTTCTACTAAGCCCAGTTTCAAAGCTAGGATGATTTATCAATTTCTTTGGAATAAGGTTATCAAGTCACATGATGTTGTTATGAGATCCAAAGAGAGAGCTATGCAAGAGTTCAAAAATCGATTCCACCCCTATGGGAATCGATTTCCTTATCCTCATGGACCAAGGAATTTTAATGGAAGGGTAAGCCCTCAACTTCAACAATGGAGCAAGCCATACCCTATGCCAAGGATTGGAGGGTATCGAGTCAAACCTTATAGGCCTCCATATCGTCCTATAAGTTGTGCTCCTTTTCCCCAAAGGTTCCATGATCCTAACTTTGCTTCATCTTCTAATCAACCAAGGGTTCAAGAAGTTGCTTCTACTTTTACTCTTGAAGAGAAAGAAGATCGATTATCACCCCCTATTGCACCAAAGGTTTCTTTACAAGAAGAACAAGAGAAAAGTGCTACTGTGGTAATTGATATTTCAAGTGATGCTTCTAGTGATGAACATAAGGAAGAGGAAGTTAATCAAGAAAAGGAGAATGAGGAAGAGCTTCACCCTTTCCTTGTTAGGTGCAACAAAATAAGTGATCAAATTACTAGCGTAAGAGATGATTTTAATAACATAATTGGGAATTTGGATGACCTCTTCAGTTTATTGGAGAAGGCTATTCATAAACCTATTTAGGTTTAGTTTTAGAGTTTTTCAATTTTAAATTTCTTGTTTTTAGATTTATTTTAGGATTAGTTATGCTTTAATTTTCAATTTCCTTTATCTTATGTCTTTATTTTTCAAGTTTCATTAATAAACTATCTAGTTTTATTTTCCTATCACTTTAATTTTCTATTGTCTTTTATGATTGAATAATTCATCAAGGCCACCCAAGTATGTTTTCTTGAACCTTAACTCTTTATTTTTGGTAAGATGATATTGCATGATTTATTTGTTACTTTTACATTGAGGACAATGTGAACTTTAAGTGTGGGGGGGGGGGGGGGTGAATACTTGATAGGGTTATTACTTGAATAATTGAGTCATATGATAGTTCTTGTTTGCATGAGAACCTAGGATAGAACTTGATTGTTTTTGACTTGATTTTAGTTTCCCCAAATTTTTGAAAATTTGATTTTTGCAATTAAAAGGTTTGAAATTTCGAGCTTTTGAATTTTCATGCATATTTTGATTAATTGATTTGAAAAATCTGTGTACATCTGTGTACTCACTCACGGGGTACATCTGTGTACTCACCCGTCAAATTCTTGTTGTGTTTTCAAGGTAGTTAGGACTCATCAGTTCCTTTGACGATCGAGTCGGTGGCGTAGGCTGTGATCCTTGCTATTAGAGGTACTACTCACTTTGAGACGGGTCCCACTGGCAGTGTCTTTCTTCTTTGATATCTTTCGCCCCTTATTTTCGGTTTGCAGATACACCGTTGTTTTCTCGATTGGTATTTGTTTTCGATATTCAATATTGATACATTTTTATTACAGTGTTTGATTTTGACGATTCCGCTTTTACTCTGATTTAGAAATTTCAGTCTTACAGTTTTATACTCGGTTCATGTTTTCACTATTTTTGTTTTGATATCGACGCTTCATTGAGCTTTGAAACGTGTGACCGGCCGACACGTGTTTTGAGGTAACATGGCGGTTTTCCGTGCTCGACTTCTAGGTCGAGGTGTGACATCCTCCTCACCAAAAAAGCAATGGCCGTCCAATGTTTACAAAACAAACCGCCTCAATTCTTCAAGATTATTCTTGAAATAGTCATCAACACTTGAAAGCATTGATATGACAAAAAGTGCTGGATTGACAAATCTCACAGCTACACGGCTTGAAATTCTCATTACTCCTCATCTTAGTTCCAAGGTCTATCTGGTCTAAGCACAAAATTAATGTAATTAATACAGTTACAAAGGTCCATTACCGGTGAACAATGTTATTGAATTGATCGTTGCAATATGCTTATTGATTTGAGTTGTTTCAAGTCATGTGAAATAGTAGTAATGATCCAAAAACCTTTTAACCATCTAAGCAAATAATCAATGCTGACAAATATAAAACTAATACATGATAGGTCAGAACTCAAATTGTATTTTAAAGCACACTTGAACAGTATCATCTAAGAGTTAACCTAAACAACTAAACTACCTTTAACAGTCATTTTTTCTGTAACCTAAACAACTAAACTACTTCAAAACATATCTCGGGTTTGCTTGACCTTAAACTCTTTCAAAGGGGCAATCTTATCCATGACTCGGAATATGATGACATCCAAGACTATGCATTTTTTGCTCCCTTCCTCCTTGAGCTCAAAAACACAAGCATCATGCTCTTCCAAGTTGTTGTCCATGACAAATTTTGCCCATCTATTTGCCAACATCTGCTGGTTGCGCTAGAAGGTCTGTCTCTCGCAGCTTCTAATTCCTACTTCCCATATCTCCTTTCTAGGAGGGACTCTCAAATGACCACTTGTAACGTTATCAGGGATGTGGACTAGCCAACTTTGAGGAAAATACTGCATGCAGAGAGATTTTGATGAGGCTGTTTGTCGTAACATAGACTGGGAAATGAATAGCTAGACATGCTTAGCCTTAGTAGTTAGTAGTCAACAAATCATAACCTCATAAGGTTACTAACTGTAATCAAATTCTTAAGGTTGTAATCTAAATTTAAGACCCGAACTTTCATAATAAGCTCAAATAAGGGCCCAAAACACATTTTCAACAAATTAGAAGACATACTAAGTAAATTTTTACAAATTAGGTTCTCCTTAGATGAAAAACAATGCTTGCCATGCCTACCAATCAATTTTGATAGAAAAATGGTGTTATTATATTAATTAAAAATCAAAACATATTAATCCAAATAAATTCAATAAACGTAGTATGATATAAAATTTTTCCGTGCTTTTTAATTTATATACATCTCACACACTAGTATTAACTAACATCTTGCACAATATGTCATAAATTACTAAATATGTACTTTAGTTTGTTGAAATTGTGTTTTGGGGTCCTTATTTGAGCTTATTTGAAAAGTTGAAGCCCTTATTTTAGCCTTTAATAAATTCTTAATTTTGATTTTAAATACCTAGGCATAGATATGAGAACGAACGAGATACAAGAAAAAATATTTTACCACTACAAAGCCCCTGCAAACTTGAGAAGGCTTCATAACAAGCCTAAAAAAGGGTCTTGGAGAAGAATTTTGATCTGCAAATTGCTTGGGCCTCTGCTTCTCCTCCTTTGTTATGACACTTCTGGTTGACATGTACCTTAAAATTTTCAGATGCAAAAACGTCAATACATCATTTCCATTGATATTGACTCAAGTCTCCATGCGTGTTCTTTAGACGCTTCTTCTCATTCGAGAATTCTTTGTATTGTGTGTGCAACCTGTTTTTCCAACCCCTAAACATCCTTCTAATGGCTGCCACACAAAATGATTTGAAACTCCCCGAATATTTAAAAATTTCTTGAAAGACTAACAAGTGTGAGGTAACTAAAGCCAAATATATATCTAAATGAATTTTTTTAAAAAAAATTTAAATAAAAGTTCACGTTTATTTTATTCAGCATTCGTTCTCCTAGAGCTTCGTACGCATGTTTCGAACTCCCAGCGTCTATTGGAGCATTTGTCCTCACAACATAGCTAATATAGTTGGCTACATCTCGCCCTAACAGCATGTTTTATATTCAGCATGCATTTCAATATTAAGCACCTTCCTTCCAACTTCTGTTTTGATGTCTAGTATTTTGTTCGTGTAACTCCCACTGCCTTTTTTTTCTCTATATCATAAAACAAAATCAATCTCAAAGTTCGGTAGATTTTTATCATTGAATCAACAACTTAATTATTTAACAATTTA
This sequence comes from Corchorus olitorius, assembly GCA_001974825.2. Taxonomy (NCBI): domain Eukaryota; kingdom Viridiplantae; phylum Streptophyta; class Magnoliopsida; order Malvales; family Malvaceae; genus Corchorus; species Corchorus olitorius. The sequence goes on from AWUE01013163.1 coordinate 13,282, forward strand.
AGTATTTAATACCTAAACTGTTTGCAAGGATGTTATCTTCAGCTTAAATATCATCCTTGTTGTCTCCTTTAGTAGAATAATCACTTGGAGTTTACGTTTCATTATCTTCAATATCAATATATGGATCTTAAAACGCAATCGTCAATTGTTTTCCTATTGTCATGGACTTTGAAATTTTCTTCGATGTGCTAGGTTATGAGGATAACTTTTTTTCACCCTTGTTACTTTGGAAGCGGAATTCTGTGACCTGTATTTTGTGCTACTATTCGTAATGGTTGGCATTTTACCTCTGCATTTGCCTCTGTTCATCATTATATAAGTAAGAATAAATTTTTAATGACTAAAGTGACCCGCAATATTATTTTCCAAAACAAAGTTTTGTAGTAAGTTTAAGAATAAGATAATGAAAACCAAAACTTTTTTTAGTAAATTTAGTACCAACAACTTTCTTAGTAGATTAGGAAGATTACGTTCTAACAATAAATTAAAAGGAAAAATAAAATGTGTAATATATATGTTTGTTCATTTATGAATGTCTTTTATTCTTTTTGTGCAAATCACAATTTTAAGTTTCAATATTTTAAATCAGTATAGTTTGTTCGATTGGAGATGATGTTATATTGCTCAATGAACACTATTACATTAATTAGCTAGACATAAATGTTTTACAATGTCAAAATTATAATAAGTTATAAATAATATTATATTTTAGACTTCTCTAGATACAGTTTGTTTTATAATTAATGTGACAGATATTTAAGGATTCATAAGTCTTAAATTTAAGAATATTTAATTCCTTATTTTATTTAGTCGTGTTCTAGTATAAATAATCTTTATTCTATACCTAGTTTTATGGTATTCTGAAAAAGATTTCATGGATTATGTCGTCGTTTTCTATATTTCAACTTGATATCAGAGCGCAAGTCTGTCCCGTTGTTTTAGACTCGGTTGTCTACATGTAGCTCATTCTGTTTCCATTGTTTCTTCCGGGCTAGATGAGTGGGCGTGTTAAAGTTATAATATCTACATATGTTACGTTTGAAATAACTAAGTCCGTTATTTTGAAACTGATATTCTAAATCTATAGCCATTTAATTTTAAGTTGAATATTTAACACAGTACCAGAACACTCAATTTAATGTATTGCAGCATATATGAAGATTACATGATACGTTCTAATTGTTTAAGATTATGCTAATTCCTACCAAATAATGAATTATTTCTGATTTCTGATACTATTATAACAACTATCATGATTGAATCATTTAGTATACCTTTTAGCATCATATTAAATTTATATATAAAATTAACTAACCTTAATTATAATATCAATCAGTTACACAATTTACTTAATAAATGCAATAGAGTAGACCAACAACAATATTAATAATAATAATAATAAAAAGTAATCCAAGTTTTTATTTACATTTTTAGTTGGAAACAAAAGTTTTTTTTTCAAATTATTATAAATCAGTGTAACTTGAAAAGTCGCAGAGAGTAGCACAACAATGATACCCTAGATAACATGAATCTTTAGATGTTTAGTCATTTATTGTTTGGGAACTTGGACTTGGGTTTCAGCTTGAGTTAGTTGAGTCATTTGTTGTTTTAGTCAGATATTAAGAGGTAGGTTGTCATTTGACATTATTGTATTAATTAGTTGGATATATACATTTTAATATTTCAAAAATATGAATAAAAAACATACTAATTTTTTAAATCTAGATGATGATTTTTTACATTCTTGTAAAAAAAAAAATCTAGACAATAATCCACTTAATCAATGTTAAAAATAATATTGTATTTTAGAATTTTAGATTATTCTAGATTCAGTTGATTTTATAATTTATGTGACAGATATTTTAGGTTTCATAAGTCTTAGATTTAAAAATATTTAAGTCCCTATTTTCTTAGTGGTTTTATTATAAATAGTTCTTATTCTAAACTTAGTTTTATGTTATTCTGAAAAATATTTCATGGATTATGTTATTGTTTTCTCTTTTCTTTTAATTTCAACTTGGTATCAGAGCGCAAGTTTGTCCCGTTGCTTTAGACTCGGTTGTCCATATGTAACTTGTTATGTTTTAATTGTTTCTTCCATGCTACATGTGAGTAAGTGTGTTAAAGTGCTAATATCTAATATTTGTTAAGTTTGAAATGACTAAGTTTGTTATATTAAAGCAAGTATTTTCCACCTATAGCTAATTAATTATATGTTGAATACTTAATACGGTATCAGAGCACTTAAAATAACGTAATGTAACATATATAAAGATTACATTACACGTTCCAATTGTTTAGGCTTATGCTAATTCCTACCAGATAATGAATTAGTTTTAATACTATTATAACAGTTATCATAATTAAATCATTCAGTATACCTTCTAGCATCATATTAAATTTATATATAAAATCAACTAACCTTAATTATAATATCAATCTATTACACAATTATAATTGTATAGCAGGTTGTCGAGCACCACAAAGTTGCTCTAAATCTATATCGCTTAATGTTTTCTTTGAGTTTAATTATCATCCATTCTTTGTTACTTTTATTGTAAGAAGATCACATTATTTATTTTGATGATTTCTATCAATTTTGAAACAACTTAAATATACACAAGTTTAAGAGGTTTCCATTACCCGTGTAGCAATTGTTATTATGGTTTTAATAAATTTTTAAAATTATTAATTCCATGAACATTAAAAGCAAGAAAATGAACAAATCTTATGACAACATACCCTTCCGAAAATATAAGGTTTAGTTTAAATGTGGGTAGTCTCCAAAATTAGGATATTAAGATAGGGATTTAGAAAATCTGAGTTGTAACCATAATAGTTGTTAGTTCTATAAATGACGTGGTAGAGTCAGTTCCACCCAATAATTTCTTTAAATTATGCAATGGCTAAATTAAAGTCAGATTAAAGGGACCACATTTGAAGCATTAACTTTTGTTATTAAACATATTCAACGCTTTTCTAGACATAAATAAGTCAATTGCGAAAATTGAAAATATTATAATTAAGAAGTTTTAAATTTCCCAGCAATAATATTTTGATTTTTTTTCATCCCCGAATAACATCCGAGTTCTAAAATAGTTCATATATTAAAACAAAGGAAGTTGGAAAAAACAAAATATATTAAAGGCCTATCCTTTTGACACATGCCATATGTCTTTCAATGCCATGTGTCCTTATTTATTTATTATTTTATTCGAATGAAATCAATAAAATTTATTAAATGTAATGTAATCGTTCATATCTTATCTTATTATTACGTTATGCTTAAATGTAAATTTCAATTTAGATTCAAAATTAACTCCTAAAATATGGCTTCCTAATAAATTACTATGTATTCTTTTATCTATATAAAGACTCTTCATACACAACGTTACAAATTTAGCAAGAGAATATGGAAAATGCAATACATAATCAGACAATTTAAATATGTTCTTGAGTTTGTATACTACTATAAAATGTAAGTCGTTTTATAATTTAATTCATGTATATAATGCAGAAAACAAACTTTAACTTAACTTGTTCAGTGGAGATCAATCCAACAACAGATAATCAACAAACAAAAATTTGGTTGGTGAATCTAAATCTTTGTTGATCTCATTCAACAGACCGTCATTGTGTTCAGTTAAAAAGAATATTTTCAATGTGAGTTAAGTTCTACCATGAACCTATCAATAGAATTCAAAACAAGAGAATTGACATTCGAATGTAGATTGTCCTCTGATCTATATACTGACTTGTATATAAAGTAGAGAAACAACTTTTGGTTGAAAAGAAAATTGGTTAATTTTTAGCAGAACATTGAGATGTCAAGTTTTGAAAAAAACAAAGCAAACTTAACATATCTAATTATGTAATCTTTTCTAATTACCGATTGTACCTCCATAGATTTAGAAAACAAAACCAAAACATTTAGCATATAGTTTCAATGTCACATACTGTTTATACCATGATTTACATCCAGGGTAATCAGGTAATTGCTCATAATGGATGGTTAAGATTTGATCTTCTAAAGTCCTATGGATTATTGGATTTAGTTCACCCTAGGCCAAATTCAATAAGGAAAGAGTTGAATTTTAATATAATTTCCTTAATTATTCCTAAATTAATTATGGAAATTAGGAAATTAAAGGAATTAAATATTTTTATACAGCAAGGCCGCCCCATTTACTCCATAAATTGGGTCAGGCCGGCCCATGCTCTTAAAACCGGATTTAAGCCCTCCCGGGATAAAACTTTTCATAGTTTTCAATTAAGGACAATGGGATTAGGGCTTACAAATTGAGACTGAAGATGAACGAATTTGGGTGTATGTCCTTTATTAAAGTTGTTCAGAATATCATGAAGAACACTCTGTCCAAATTTTAGCTCATTCCGAGCTCGGAAGTAAATTTGCATTTTTTGCAATTAAGGACAGAATCCAATCCCGAAACATTTTTTGCATGGCGATTTCACCATTGGCATAAAAGCTTGGTTTTCATGCAATGCTATATGGAGGAATTGACCCATGTTTGACCATTTTCGTAACTTTTCACTTATATTCAATTAAGGACAGTATATCTGTTTTAGCTCGGTTTAAGCCATTGTCTTAATCGATTTTTCGTGATTTTTGTCATATGATCTTAGTAATATGATATTTAGCCTAATTCCATGTCCAATTGATCAAGTTTAAAGTTTCATGGCATTTGGAGTCACTTTCAGCACCGTTTGGCCTCTCCGCACTTGGTTTTCCACCGCTGCTTGCTGCACCGAGACTTTGGAGCCAATTAAATTTGAATTTCAGCAATTAAATGTGATAATTTTCACATGGGAGAGTCAAATACATGGCGGACACCCTCTTGCCTGATTTTGTGGAGATTTCCTTAATTAATGGGATTTAAATCAGAATTTAAATGCTGAAGATAATGCATAATCAACAGGGGATCATTTCTGACCATCGGATTGCAACAAACCCTAGGAGGCCGGCCCCTATATAAAGAGAGCAGCCTCCAACATTTTGAGACCTCCAGCAGCCTCTCCAAAAAACCTCTCCACAGAGTAAACAACAAAAAAATCAAGCTCAGTGCTTTCTTTATCATTTTTCAACTCACAAGCCTCAGAGCTTTCATTTATCTTTCAATCTTGTTCATCAAGTTCGACACTTGATCCTCTTTTTATATTTTAATCTTGTTCTTACGAGACATCTCTTGTATTTACATTTTCCCAGCAATCAAATAACAACACCTTGTTATTTTTCCTTTATGAATCAAGAAAATTTACCTTTTACAACTGCAATCCTTTTAATTTCTGAATCTGGAATCAATGATTTAAACACTCATGTGTGACTTTGATTCAGGATCTACAACTTATTTGATTTATTTTTATGTTGCTGCAATCAAAGCAATCTTTTACATTTCCTGCACTTTTTCTCAATTTTTACAACAAAATTGAATCTTTATTTTTCCTTGCACCTTTTTCTCAATTTTTAAGATAAAATTGAATATTTACTTTTCATTTCTCTTTTTATCAATTTTTGTACAAAATTGATTGGCACGCTCGGTACCTTTTCACCAAGATCTCCAAAGAGATTTTTTGGCTCGAAAATCTCTTTTTGACACGCCCAGTGGGACCACAAGGATTCAGATCTCATGTAGATGCTGTTGAAAAGGTTTTATTTTCTTGTTCTCTTTTGTTTTATGCGTTATTTTTCATTTTCCTCTTCTTCCCTTTCTTTTTTCGTTTTCTTTGTTTATTTACTACACTAGTAATGTCGGACAAGGAAGCAAATGGGAGCCATAGGACCCATCTAACCACGGCTTGGCCCTCCTTGAAGGCCAAGGATCTGGTGGAAAGAATGGTGAGGCCGACCCACCTTGGTGCAGCTATCTCCACACCAAACAAGTCTTGAGTTATGGCTTGCGATTCGTGCTTTTACGCAGGTTATTGAGAAAATGGACAATAATGCGGACATAGTAGCACTAGAATTGGCCCAAACAAAGGCCGAATCTCGACAAAGTGCCCAAAACTTTGCTAGATTGAACGCTGCACTCGGGGGGCAAAACCAACCTTTGGTGCTGGTGCGACAATAAGAAGAGTTGCCTGCACCAACTCTCCATCATGATGTGAATAATGCAAATCAAATTAATGGTGTGAATAATGCCATCAACAACGGTGTGGATAATCATAATCTTCCACCCATAAGAAATGGTGCTGCTCAAAATGATCTTGGTGCGGAGAATGCTCCTGGACGCCAAATCAACCATATGTTGCCTCTTGATGAAGTAATTGCCGACAACTTTGGCGAAATGAATCAAGTTGAGGCAAAAAATGTTGCTTATGTGCCACCACATGCTAGGGTGAATTGTGCAAACAACAATGGTGCAAACAACAATGGTGCAAAAAACAATGGTGCAAATAACAATGGTGTGAACGATAATGGAAACGGTGCAAGGAATGGCAATGCTGCATTTCGCCAAGCCACAGTTCGCAATGTTGTACTACCACATGCTGCACTTCCACCTCAAGTGCCCATCGCACCACTTCAGGAGTTTTGCCTCCACAAATCAATAGAAACCAGATTGCTGAGATGATACAAGACATTGTTGGCCCTAGATTCAGGAGAATGAGCCGCCCAACTTTTCAAGCTCCATATCTAGAGGAGTATGATCGGCTATATCCTTTTCCAAGGGAATATAAAATTCCTGAGTTCAATCCCTGTTTTTCAGGCATCTCTGGTGAACACTCCACTTTGGAACATATTGCTCGCTTCACCATTCAGTGCGGAGAAGCAAGTTCTGGTTTCCACAAGTTACGAATATTCCCTCACTCCATTACTAGGACTGCATTTACCCGGTATATCAATCTTCCACCTAACTCCATTAGAACGTTGGAGGAGATGGAGAGAGTTTTCCACACTCAGTTCTACAGAACTGGACCTGAAATTTCAGTGAGTGATCTTTCTCGCTTATATCAAAGAAAAGGAGAATCAGCGGAGGACTCAAAGTTGTTGATTTCGTACCGGTACCGGGGTTTCTGGCTGGTACGCGCCGTTAACCATCAAAACCGGTACCGGTAGACTAAATATTTCGTATCGCTTAAATTTTCAGAGATTTCGCCACTGTTCCGGTCGTTCCGCTGCGTTCCGTCTTTCGGCAAAAATGATGTTTCGCCCAGATCTGAAATATACCTTCTATGATAGAATTTTTTTGATACTTTATTAATTTTAAAATTTGACTTTTCAACTAATATATAAACAAAAGAAGTCTGAAAGCGAAACCTTACATCTACCCCACTTGCTATTATTTATTCTTCTTTCAAAATCAGACACAGCTTTAGCCGTCTCTCTCAAAACTAAAAATTTCCATGGACTTTTAACTTTCAGTCAAGGTAAGCGCTAATTCTTCTTCTTTAATATTACTTTTTATAGTTATTTCACATCAATAGAATATATATCTATTACTTTTTCTTGATAGAATATATTCATATATTATTATAGTATAATTTTTATTTTATGTTCAATTGACATCAACTAGTTACCAAAATTGCGCAGCCATGTATGTTTGCTCAACAATAAAACTAAATATATATATAATAATTAGGATGTGCTTGTCTTTTGCTTGATTATTTAATTTATGAAAATTCTATTTTTTGTTGTTTCTTGGAAGAATATTTCATGGCTGAGACTGCTTCAATATTAACTGGGTCCGCTCCTTTGAAATCTGATGACCCAGCATGGGCACATGGTATAAAAGTAGCTGGAAAAAGGAATCAAAGTATTTGCCTTTATTGTAACAAACATATACAAGGTGGAGGTATCACTAGATTAAAGCAACATTTAGCTGGACTTTCTGGAAATGTTGGAACTTGCCCCAAAGCTCCTCCAGATGTGCAATGGGAAATGAAACAACTGCTTGAAGAATTGCAAAAAGAGCAGAACAGAAGAAAGAGAGTTCGTGATGAAATAGGAAAAGCTTATGTTGATTGCTCTCTTACTGATGAAGAAAACATTGTAACAAGTACCCCTGATGCTCATGGAAAGTCTATAAGAAAAGAAGCTCCTACTGGTGGCAGTTTAAGAAAAGGCAAGGGGGTTCAAAACTATTTTGCTCCAAGAACAACTGCTGGTGCCACTACAAGAAACTGACAGTGTTGCCACGATCAGGTTTGGAGCAGAATTTTCCCGCAGCAAAGTAGCCACGGAAAAAAGGTTTCCCACTTCAAAATCCGTGGCAAAACCAAGCCACGGGCAATATCGTCGCAACAGCCGAGGGCCATTTGCTAACTGAAGCGGAGAATGAATACCGTGGCAAAAATTGTGCGTAATTAGCCGCGGGTTTTGCCACAAGGAGTTTGCCACAATTTTTACCACGGACTTTTCAAAATACCGTGGCAAATTCCGTGACAAATGAGTGGTGGAATTTCCGTGGCAAAGACCGTTGCAGTGTTTTGGCTCGAGGTGTTATAATTTGAGCAGCAGCAAGCAGAAGCCATTTTCCAGCAGCTCAACTTTCATTTTCTCTCAAAATCTCAAAGGTTTCAAACTCTTTTTTTCTTATATTTTTGTATTTAACAAGAGGAAGGCATGATTTCTTGTTGATCTCATTCTACAATCTCTATTTGGAGCAATATACATGGTAAGTTTAACTTATTTATATCATCTTTTTATAATATATTTATATATATATACATACACATATATATTTGCAAATTTTGTTTGTATGAAAGTATATATATATATATATATATATATATATATATATATGAGAGTGATTTAATAGTTGATGCATGGGTAGTGTGTTGTTGCTTCATATGAGTATAAACTATCGTGTGAAAATTGGTTTTGTGTTATTGAAATGAATAAGGGACTAAAATGCATAGATCTATAACTTAGGGGATGGAATTGAAAATTTGAAAAATGTAAGGACCAAATTGAAAACATTATTTGTGCATTTTAGATGGAAATTGGTTTTGTATGATCCTATATTGCAAGTCGAACATGTAGAGAAAAAGTTTTAATGAATCTATTGTTTGTTGTAGCTATAATGGAAAATAGGAGGTGGATGTATAATAGGAATTATCCTAGCCATGGAGGTATTAGGCAAGAGTTTCTTGATGGAGTTGTGGAATTTGTTGAATTTGCTACACGTCAGCCTCAATATATGAGTGGGGATAAAATACGATGTCCATGCTATAAATGTGAAAATAAATTATTCCTCGATTCAGAAGATGTGTCGGAGCATTTGTGTCGCAGAGGGTTCATGGGGAAATATTGGAATTAGACGGTTCACGGTGAAGAGGCATGGGCCCTTCATGAGCGACAAGGATTCGTTGTTGACCCAGAATTAGCAGAGCCGGTTCCTGAGCAGATGGCTCACTGGGGTGATTACGAGCATATGAGGTGGGATCAACGGATGATATATGATTCAGTTCATCCAAACTTTGTTTCTCATCCTGAAGAAGAAGCAGGCCCCAGCAACATTGACGAACCCGGTGTCCTAAGTGATGAAGGTGGGGGTTCTACAAATTTGGATTAAAGTTTCTTTGATATGATTGCAGCATCCGACCAGCCTTTGTGGATTGGATGTGACAGGGAAGCTCATTCCAGGGAAACCCAATTATCTGCTGTTTCAAGGCTTTTGACAATCAAGTCGGATTCAAATATGTCTGAGGCTACATACAATGACATGTGTGATGCCATTAGGAATATGTTGCCGGTTGATAACACCTTGCCTCAAGACTTTTACCATCACAAAAAGTTAGTACGTAATTTAGGGCTACCTGTTGTCAAAATCGATGTTTGCCAAGGAGGATGCATGTTGTATTGGAAAGGTGATGTCGAGTTAACAGATTGCAAGTTTTGTGGTAAATCTAGATACAAAGAGGGTAGAGGTAGGTTGGACAATCCGAAGCGAAAAAGAATACCACAATCAGTTCTTCGATACTTGCCACTTACTCCCAGATTGCAAAGGTTGTATGCCTCGAAAGCAACAGCGGAGCATATGACTTGGCATTATACTCATGAGACAACTGAGGGATTCATGTCTCACCCGTCCGATGGTGAAGCTTGGAAGCATTTCGATAGGACTTATCCAGACTTTGCATCCGATCCTCGTAACATCAGGCTTGGTCTGTGTGCAGATGGTTTTGCGCCCCATGGCCAGTTCGGTAAGACTTATTCATGTTGGCCGGTCATAGTGGCTCCTTATAATCTTCCACCGAGTATGTGCATGAAGAGTCCTTACATGTTTTTGTCTTTGATATGTCCCGGTCCTACGAATCCTAAAAAGAACATAGATGTTTATCTTCAGCCTTTGATTGAGGAGTTAAACCTTTTGTGGGTTTATGGTGCTGACACTTTTGATTGTGTATCATCGAGTAGTTTCAACATGCGGGCTGCTTTGATGTGGACAATTAATGATTTTCCTGCTTATGGCATGTTGTCTGGTTGGAGCACTGCTGGTGTTTTGGGATGCCCGATATGCATGGAAGAATCAAAGGCCTTTGTCCTCCCTTATAGTAGGAAGGCTAGTTACTTTGATTGCCATCGAGCTTTCTTACCGTTATAAAAGGGATATGTATTCTTTCACCCGGGATTGTGTAGTGAAAAGTCCACCGCCACCAAGGTTGTCTGGCGAAGAAACTTATGATCGGGTTCAATTTTTTGCTACGGCCTATGAAGACCCTCTTAATAAGCCTGATGGTTACTATATTATTCATAAATGGACGAAAAAAAGCATATTTTGGGACCTACCATATTGGAAAACTAACTTGATCCGACATAATCTCGATGTCATGCACATAGAAAAGAATGTGTTTGATCATGTGCTTGGGACAGTTATGGATGTGCCAGGGAAGAGTATGGACACTGTTAATGCAAGAAAGGATCTCAAAGTTCTTTGTTATCGAGATGATATTACGGTTGAAGATGACATTGTTGGTCGAAAACGAAAGGCGATTTACACTTTGACCAAGGAACAAAAGCGAGTTATATGTGACTGGTTGTCTGTCTTGAAGTTTCCTGATGGTTCGCATCAAATATGCGTAGATGCGTGGATATGAAAGAGTTGAAGATGACTGGCATGAAGAGCCATGACTGCCACGTCTTTATGCAGAGGTTAATTCCTATTGCATTCAGGGAGATATTGCCGGCTGAAATTTGGGGTCCTTTGACTGAGTTGAACCTCTTATTTCAAATAATTTGCTCGTCAACGTTGGACATTAATAAATTGCTGGACTTGGAGGACAAAGCAGCCATTATCTTATGCAACTTGGAGAAAATATTTCTCCAGCTTTCTTCATTTCATGGAGCATCTCATTGTTCACTTGCCTTATGAAGCAATTGTTGGTGGTCCTGTTCAATTTAGATGGATGTATCCTTTTGAGCGGTACGTGTTCCTTATCTATGATTAAATGTTTATGTATTATATATCTTTCATTATTATATTGATGAAACTATTTCCCTGTATTAGGTTCCTAAAGCAACTGAAGAAAACAATAAAAAACAAATCAGCTGTTGAAGGTTCCATTTGTGAAGCTTACATTGCTTATGAAATCAATACTTTTACTCAGCATTATTTTGAACTAGATGTACGTTGCACAAGTAGGAGACCTCGAAGGAATAATGAAGTTGTCAATGATCCTAGTAAGCCTCCTTTATCTATTTTCAATTACCCAGGGAGATTTCACGGTCGTCCACGTGTTCGTTTGCTAAATGATGAGGAAAGAAAAGTTGCTCACACTTATGTTTTGCGAAATTGTCCGGAAGTTGATCCTTACCTTGAGTAAGTTTTAGTGTTTGATGTTGTAGGTTAATGTCTTGACATGTTGTGGATTCTTAAGTTTTAGTGTTTGACATGTTATGGATTCTTCTATTTTTATACCGAATGGTCTACTTACAGGATGTTCGTGGATCACCTCAAACATGAAGGTCATACTTCCGATGAAATTGACCAGGGAATCGAAATGTTTTTCGCTGATTGGTTCAAACTTTATGTAAGTTATGCACTTATATAATTAATAAAGGTTTCGTGAACATTATTTTCTCAACCATAATGCAATATGAGTTTTGCTCACAGGTTCAAACCATGGAAAATGCAGTAACCGATCCACTATTACAGGACCTTGCTTGGGGTCCATCTAATAAAGCAACTTCATGGCCCGCATACATGGTCAACGGTTACAATTTTCATACCTTTGTACATGGCCAAGGGAGGACAACAATTAATAGTGGAATTGGTGTTCGTGGCTTAGATTCTAATGATCCATCACATGATTTTTATGGTATTTTGAAAGATGTTGTGCAGATTGAATATTGTGGCTCCACCTTCTCAATGAACGTTGTTCTATTTGAAGGTGACTGGTTTGATACCATAAATGGAATGAAAGTTCACCCTTTGTACAGGTTGGTGGATGTTAATCGCAAGAAATTCTATAAGAAATACGACCCATTCATATTAGCTCAACAATTTCTTCAAGTCTACCACTGTCATTATCCTAGCATGAAGAAAGACAAAGTAGATTGGATGGCAGTTTGTGAGACAAAGTCTCGGAGAGTGGTTGATTCAACTTCTAAAGAAGAATCAGATCAGAATGCCACAACCTACCAAGTTGATGATATTCTGCATGCCCCATCAGTTAGTATTTCAGAGAAAATTCCATCTTTGTTTGATCAGCTGCAAGGAGTTACTCTAGAAGTTGATTTGGGTATATTACCACAAAGTGTTCCATCAAAATTACCAACGGATGAAGAAGAATTCGAATCTGAGGAAACATCAGATGATGAAGATGATGTAGACTCCTCTAATGATTACTAATCTTTGTTGGTTTCAACTGTTTTATGGAATATTACAAAAAACTAGATTAATAAAATATCTTAATTTTGTATTATAATGAAGTTGGATTATCATATATAACAGATTTTTTTGCCTACTATCAGGATTGGAAAATATGATTTTGCAAAATAAAATTAATGGTAAAGTTTCAAACGTGCCAATTATGGAATTTTCATTTATATTAAAGCAGCGACATTTGCCACGGTTTTTCAATTTCCAACGGGGTTTGCAGCGGGTTTGGCAAAATCCATGGCAAGTCCCGTGGATAAGGTTGCAAATTCAAATAAATTTAAATCCTACATTTGCCACGGTTATTGAAACGGTTTCCCTAAAACCGTGGTAAAAATCGTGGGTATTAACGACCTAAAACCCTACACTAAACGACAAATCGCAAAATCCGTTTTAAAAAACGTCGGTATTGTCGCAACGTGCGGGTCCGGGGGATCCGAACCCTACCGTTTAATGACTTTAAGAAAGGGGAAGGGGGAAACTAATGTTTCCTATCTATGGAGTCGCCACTAATCTTTTTTAACCTAGGTGCGATTAGCCACCTATCAGATTATTAGACCTAATGTTAACCTAAGCTTGGCGAAGGTAACACTAAACCTAATAAATGATCTTCTAACCAGAGTTCTAAGGTTCGGGAGTCAAGTACGCGTGGGGAAGGATTAGCACCCCCACGACGCCTGTCAAAAGACGGCACTGACTAGCCTAGACTTAACTATGGGTTTTTAATATTGGTTGTCTCTATTCTTATATTTTTTATGCCCTTAAATTCTTTTATTTATCCTTGAAATTAAGCAAATAAACAAGCAACAACGGATTTTGGATTTTGAAATAGGGATGTCGGGAATTGAACCCGTTTATTGTTTTGTTCTCTTTTTGGGTTCCTCATGAGAGGATTTTCTTTAAAACTTACCATCAAAACGACTTAATTTTAAAATCTTGGATGGGATCTTTCCCCTAATTGAAAGCTTGAAAAAGACTAAATGGGATCTTTCCTTAAATTGAAAACTTGAAAACTCGACGGGATCTTTCCCTAAATTTAAAAATTTTGAAGAAGACTAGATGGGATCTTTCCCTAAATTAAAACTCTGAAAAAGACAGGATGGGATCTTTCCCTAAATTAAAACTTAAATACTAGATGGGATCTTTCCCTAAATTGAAATCTTGAATACTAGATGGGATCTTTCCCTAATTTTGAAATCTTGAAAAACTAGATGGGATCTTTCCCCAAATTGAAACTTTGAAAAATACTTTGGTGAAATCTTTGAAAAGAATACTTTAGTGGGATCTTTCCCTAAATTGAAAAACTTGAATTGAAAACTTGACTTTTGATTTTTGAATTTTTGAAAACCTTTTTATTGATTTTAAAATATTCAATTCATTTCCCTCTTTTGAATTTTGTCTTTGAAAACTAAAAGAGAACAATTTTCAAGCACAAACTCTTTTAATTTTGAAGAAAATGATTTTATCCTACTTCAATTTCATTTTTCTTTTCGGATTTTCTTTTAAGAATTAATTGGGAATTACTAAGTCTTAACTCTAGATGCATGAATGCAAGTGATGCATGTTATGTCCAATTTAAGTATAATTTACCGGGTGATTATACGAGAAACCCGTCCGGACCCAAACCCACACACTGGGAAGTGCCCTTCCGAAAGTTTCAAGCCCCGAAGGGAGTCAATTTAATTAAACTCGCATGAACAATTTGATAGCATGGTAATAACAACGTAAATATAGAATTTAAGTATGAATGCATATGAGGCTATTCTCGAGTTCTAAGTTTAAATTTATTTTAAGTAAATAAGCCTATGTTGTAGTGACATTAAAGTTTAAAGAGACCTTAAGCCCAAGCTTAAATAAAAATCCAAAACAAACAAGCCCAAACAAATAGAATAAGCAAGGTCTAAATTATATCTAGAAGTTTAAAGGCCCAACAGAACCCAAATAAATAAAAATAACAAGACCTAAAAAAGAAATGGCCCAACAACAATTTAAATACCCAAAATGTATCCATAATAGACAAAGCCCAAAGAATACCCAAACCTACATAATAGCCAAAGACCCAAATATGCATTAAGACCCAATTCCTAAATCCTAATTACTAGGTCATATATATCACTCATCTAATTCCAATTACTACATCTTTAAACTTTGATAAAGGGCATACTTAATTGACTAGACTATTCAAAAAGCTATCTCTTTTTATCTGATTTAATTAATTGACTTAACATGAACTTGGTATGTTAACATTCGGCTAAATTATTCTAAAGAAAAATTTACTAAGTTATATTACCCAATACTTACTCCCTAAAAATCCAATTCTTATGGTTAATCTTACCAAGATTCTACTTTTACTACCCAAAAGACCAACTTTGCTATCCAAGTCACCAAAGCTCTACCTTTATTATCCAAAAACTCCACTTTTATCCAGTTCCAACCTTTCACTCCTAAAGATTATTTTTAATCATCAAAGTCCAAACTTTTAGACTAAAGCCCTCATTTTTGCTACCAAGATTGTATTTTTATTCATCATTCTTATCTAAAGCTAAATTCAAGAGACCAAATTGGGTAAATAAGCAGATTTATTCAAGATTTAAGACAAGTGAAACAAGCCCATACGTTAATAACAATAACAAACAGAATAAAAGCAAAGCCCATAAAGCTTAAACCAATAAGGGGTCAAACCTTCTTCTTTTCTTTCTTGCTCTCAATCTTCCCCTTCTTCCTGCGATGCCCCCCTCTTTTAACCCTAGACACCCAAACCACCAAGCCGCCAAACACCACCACCACCGTTAACCGAAAACTTCCTTCCCCTCCTCTAAACTAAACCCAAAACAGAAAGCTTTCGAAAAATAAGGAAATCAAGACAACAAGATAGCATTTTTCTTTGAAAGAAACAAGAACAAGGAGAGGAAACAGAGGGCTCAGAGCTTCGATCTAGATAGGATCCAGAAACGGTAAGTCTCTAATGGCCCCTTTTCTTTCTGTGATTCCTCTCTTTTTTTAAAAAATAAAATAAAAAATAAAAAAACCGAAGCTGTAAGAGCCAGAAACTCTAAAACCCAAAACCTTTTTCTCTTTTTCTTAAACCTCTT